>CM061070.1:41969868-42159868 GCA_030762895.1 Sophora flavescens
AGCTTCAAAATCGAGACTTACTGTTCACTCTTACTCCTTTTGTGCGGCTAGGTTATCAACCGTGTGTGCACAACAACTTAAGTGTTCTACTTATAGTAGCGCCTCCTTAAGTGAGTTAGTGAGCAGCATTTGACCTAAGCCCATCTACTATGCACTAGGCCCAATAGGAAAGTCCAACTCTCCTTTTAATGCTTCTTTTAATCCGCTCTTATGTGTGTGACCCTATAGGTTCCCAAAACGTTAGTAGTAATATTAAATCCCATTTAATATTACAAACAGTGAGCGGTATCTAGCAATACATCACTGCTACCTAAGTAGTGAGAAAGTCAGTGATTTGACGAAACCTTTCTGTGACAAATATTCATGTGCATTATTATCCCTTTGTCCATATATCTATATTGAACACAAGGCATAGAATGTGTCACCCTTGTATGGTTCAATATCATGTTCCCTGATACCCGAGCAGACTTAACAACAAATGAGGTCAATATCTCATATTGACTCATTTCAAAGACTGCACCATGCATTTTACAGTCTCACTCTATCAGGGGCCCACAGATATTACTCCTGTTATGTAGGAGGGACAAATTCCATCTAGGTCACTCACATCCCTCTGCATGGCTCGTGGTATGCCCAATGACCGTCTTTATAATCATCCTATTACAGATGACGTTTGACGATATTAAAGCACACGACTCCTCATGTAGGGATCGTAGTGATTTCAGGTCGAAGGATTGCATACACCATTGTCACTATCAGAACTACTTATGACACTCACATAACGCTCCATGTAGTGTTCTCATGGCGGGTCAATCCAGTACATCATTACTCTAATGTGTACCTATGTGTCGACTCGATATCTCATATCCATGACCCGTGAGATATGGTCATCAGTCTGCACACATAATAGTCTCAATTGTATTATTATTGTCCTTATTAATAAAATACTTGACTACGGATATTTAAGAATAGGATTTCATTGTTCAATAGTGTCTCACGATCAAGTCATATACTTGATATTCTATTAAACTGAAATTTCCATTCTAAGGACTTTATTATGTTTAAACAAGTAACACAATAAACTGGAATGCCTCATATCATATATATATATATATAAAATAGCAAGATACAAATGTAAGTCTAAAGAAATACATTGGCTTCTAGGGCTTACACCAACAATCTCCCACTAGCACTAGAGCCAATCAGGCATCAATCTAATGCCCATCGATCTAGTGTGACCTTCATGCTTCTGTTGAGCAAGAGGTTTCGTAAGTGGGTCAGCAACGTTATCAAGTGTTAGTACTCTGCATATTTTCACATCTCCTCTATCGATGATCTCTCGAATGATATGGAAACGCCTAAGTATATGTTTGGATCGCTGATGAGATCTAGGTTCCTTGGCTTGTGCAATGGCCCCATTGTTATCACAATAGAGATCAATGGGGTCCACAATACCAGGAACCGTACCAAGCTCAGTAATGAACTTCCTGATCCAAACAGCCTCCTTTGCTGCATTGGAGGCAGCAATATACTCAGCCTCTGTAGTAGAATCGGCAACTGTTTCCTGCTTCGAACTTTTCCATCTCACAGCCCCGCCATTCAGGCAGAACACATAACCAGATTGCGATCTGGAATCATCCTTATCGGTCTGGAAGCTAGCATCGGTGTAACCTATTACATCAAGCTCTTCCTCACCTCCACATACCAAGAACGAATCCTTAGTTCTTCTCAAGTACTTAAGGATGCTCTTGACAGCAGACCAGTGACTTTCACCGGGATCAGACTCGTACCTGCTCGTTATGCTTAAAGCATACGATACATCTGGTCGAGTACATAACATGGCATACATGATAGATCCAATTGCGGATGCATATGGAATCTTACTCATGCGATCCCTTTCTTCTTGAGTGGAAGGGGATTGTGCCTTTGATAGGCATATACCATGTGACATAGGCAAGAGTCCTTTCTTGGATTCATGCATGTTAAAGCGTCTCAACACTTTGTCTATGTATGTACTCTGACTTAGGCCAAGCAATTTCAGCGATCTATCCCTATAGATCCTGATTCCCAATACATAGGTAGCCTCACCCAAATCTTTCATAGAGAAGCAATTCCCTAACCATGTCTTTACATTTTGTAGTGTAGGGATGTCATTTCCAATGAGTAATATGTCATCTACATATAACACCAGAAAAACAACAATGCTCCCACTAACCTTCTTGTAGACACAAGGTTCATCTTCATTTTTGATGAATCCGTACTGTCTTACAGTATCATCAAAACGAAGGTTCCAACTTCTGGAAGCTTGCTTCAATCCATAGATTGATCGCTGCAATTTACATACCTTTCCGGCATTCTCTGAAATGTCAAAGCCTTCAGGTTGTGTCATGTACACATCCTCAAGAAGCTTTCCATTAAGGAAGGCAGTTTTGACATCCATCTGCCATATCGTAGGTCGACTTCGCCCTTTGCCAATGGTCTACTCCTGTTTAGATCCTGCACATTTGTACAAATGTGAGAACCACATCCGGTATCTAATACCCATGATGCAGAAGTAGATAAATTGACTTCTATAACAAACATACCTGAAGTGGAAGTCTCACTTCCCTTCTTCTTCTTGCTTTCTTCCAGGTATTTTGGGCAGTTCCTCTTGCTTGCTTGCTCTTGGTAGAGCAGCTTGAGGTGCACGATCATATCGTACGCCTCCATGGTCTCATGTTGCTTTTGCAGCTCAGAGGTCATGGCAGCAAGCATAAGACAGCCCACGTCTAAGGCGTCATCCTGATGCTTCTTATAAGCATCCCCCACGACCCTAGGAGCACTTGAAGCCGGTGGCTTCTCAAGAATAGGCTCCTCAAGAACATACAGCTTTTTCTCATGTTTGAGGACAATCCTCAAGTTTCGTACCAGTCCGAAAAATTGCGTTCGGATAGTTTGTCCTTCTCAAGGACGGATCGCAATGACAAAGTTACTTGATGTGTTTGATGCCATGGTAATCTCTGAGAGATAAATATGCAAAGTATAAGTATCATGCCATGAAGTTATTTAATAAGGTCTTTAATTAAATACGCCTCCCACTATTTTACTCAAAACAATGACCCTCATCATTGATTCGGAAAATCCCGTTGGAAGATTTTCTAGTGGGCCAAGATCCATATTTCACCTAGCTTTAAGTCACTTTGGTGATCACCCAAAAATTCGGTTATTTAGGTAGGAAACACTTTCCGATTGCATCTCATGCAACTCTTGGATAGTTGGGTGAATAACTCTTATTCTAATCCATCACATGGACTAAAGCCCAACTTATGAGCCTCTAAGCCTTTCAATCCTATTGAAGTTGGCTTAGTTAAGTCGAACCCAATGGATAGCGAGTTGAACATTACATTTGTCCCATCGCGCCTTACTATTATAGATAAAGGTACCCGCTTTGGCGGACCCACACTTAATCGATAGTAGTCTTGACGAGTGCCATGCATCGGAAGGCCTTTAAATGTGACTTAATATTTCCTTTTGAGGGATTTGATTAAAACTTGATCTCATCATTTGTTAAACTCTTTAACTTACTATTTTCATACATGCATCTCATACATATATTAGTTAAACATCTTTTAACATACTATATACATACATGCATCTCATACATATATAAGGTAAATAAATGTGATATGGTTATGGCCCCTAACGCATTGATTCTCCCAAACCAATGAGAGAATCTAAACTAAAACCTAGGAGCGTCCAAGCTTCTCCAAGCAAGATCTCCCACGTGATAGCGTCTTCTTGTCTCCATCATTACATTACATAAACAGAAACCTCATTTTACATATGAGGGGAGTGATATGAGAAAAGAAGATACATATGGAATATAAGAGAAAGGCACGGCACGCAGGCCGTATTTCAAAATATAAACCAAAAGGTAAAAGGACTAAGGCCATAACCATTCACCATACATCACCAAATAAATAGTAACAACCAATAATAACTCATAATCATTATTATTATTAATTTCATAAATTAGAGATTTCAAAATCTGAATTTTGAAAACATAACATATATATATAATAAATCACATTTATTATAATAGATGTTACTATAAATCATATTTATTGCAATTGTTGTTACCACAAATCACATTTATTATAAATCATATTTATTGTAAATGACATAAATCACATTTATTGCAATTGTTGTTACCACAAATCACATTTATTGTAATTGACATAAATCACATTTATTCAATTAACATAAATCACATTTATTGTAACAAATCACATTTATTGTAATTGATATAAATCACATTTCAAAATCTGAATTTTGAAAACGTAACATATATATAATAAATCACATTTATTATAATTGATGTTACTATAAATCACATTTATTGTGATTGATATAAATCACATTTCAAAATATGAATTTTGAAACCGTAACATATATATAATAAATCACATTTATTATAATTGATGTTACTATAAATCACATTTATTGTGATTGATATAATTATTAAATGGTGACATAAAATTTCAAAATTTGAATTTCGAAATTACACACTACGCAGAGGTAGCACGGGGTTCCCGCTGGAAATTCCGAAGTGTGCCTCGCTTCCTTGGTGGCTAGGGCGTCAACCTTTCAACCCTAAAACCGCAAGGCCCGTGAACACTTCACGTTGCAAGGAACGACGGCTACGGTTTCAACACTTGGAACCTCAGCCGCAACAACATGAACTTTTCATGTCTGAAACCCCTTAACGCCGCCAACACAGAACTGAAAACAATCATGTTTAACATCAACATTTGATGCCATCGCAGAACATAATAAGGATTCAGAACCAATGTACATATCGCATATATACACAAACATGCAATAGACATATATATCATATACATACGAAAATCACATAAACAAGGTTTCGCAAACCAGATGCAAACGATTTTCAAAAACAATTTTCAGAAAACGATTCACATTACAAACATGTTATCATACATAACAGATAAACCACGTAATAGAATCATGGTTTCGCAAGCGGCTCGATACCACTTTGTTGGGAATTTGCGTATAAAACAAAAGAAACGCAGCGAAAAATTCCCATCGAAGGATCCTTGCGAATGGTCATGATTCATGATTCAAAGTTTACCTCTTGAAGCGATGGCTGTTTGTTGAAATTCGTCTATCACGAACACCGCACGAACGGTGTCTCTAGAGGTATCCACACGAGCGGATTCCGTGAGCGTCCAACGCCACGAACCGGCGTCTCTCGTCTCCACGAGTGCTAGCTTCAAAACCGAGACTTTGTTGTTCACACTTACTCTCTTTTGTGCGGCTAGGTTATCAACCGTGTGGGCACAACAACTTAAGTGGTCCACTTATAGTATCACCTCCTTAAGTGAGTTAGTGAGCAACATTTGACCTAAGCCCATCTACTATGCGCTAGGCCCAATAGGAAAGTCCAACTTTCTTTTAATGCTTCTTTTAATCCGCCCTTTTGTGTGTGACCCTATAGGTTCCCAATACGTTAGCAGTAATATTAAATCCCATTTAATATTACAAACGATGTGATATCGAGCAATACATCACTGCTACCTAAGTAGTGAGAAAGTCGATGATTTGACGAAACCTTTACGTGACAAATATTCATGTGCATTGTTATCCCTTTGTCCATATATCTATATTGAACACAAGGCATAGAATGTGTCACCCTTGTATGGTTCAATATCATGTTCCCTGATACCCGAGTAGACTTAACAACAAATGAGGTCAATATCTCATATTGACTCATTTCAAAGATGGCCATGCATTTTGCTGATCTCACTCTATCCGGGGGCCCACAGATATTACTCCTGTCATGTAGGAGGGACAAATCCCATCTAGGTCACTCACATCCCTCAGCATGGCTCATGGTATGCCCAATGACCGTCTTTATAATCCTCCTATTACAGATGACGTTTGACGATATTAAAGCACACGACTCCTCATGTAGGGATCGTAGTGATTTCAGGTCGAAGGATTGTATGCACCATTGTCACTATGAGAACTACTTATGACACTCACATAACGCTCCATGTAGTGTTCTCATGGTGGGTCAATCCAGTACATCATTACCTTAATGTGTACCTATGTGGCGACTCGATATCTCATATCCATGACCCGTGAGATATGGTCATCAGTCTGCACACATAATAGTCTCAAATGTATTATTATTGTCCTTGTTGATAAAATACTTGACTACGGATATTTAAGAATAGGATTTCATTGTTCAATAGTGTCTCACGATCAAGTCATGTACTTGATATTCTATTGAACTGAAATTTCTATTCTAAGGACTTTATTATGTTTTAACAAGTAACACAATAAACTGGAATGCCTCATATCATATATATATATATATATGAAATAGCAAGATACAAATGTAAGTCTAAAGAAATACATTGGCCTCTAGGGCTTACACCAACAAATTGTTGGGTGAAAGAATGAATTGACTTAGAGGTGCTTAGCTAACTTAAATTATCTAACAGATGAGATGTGACATAGAATGCAAGTGGAGGTTATGATGAGAGCGTGAGGTACTAGGTTGCTATTGATAAAAGTCGGTGAGAATCATATCGTGCTTATGCACTATTTCCTATGAGAGATTAGGGAATAGTGGCGCACCGAATTATAAGGTATTTTATGCTTATGTGCTATTTCCAATGGGGGCAATAGTGACGCATATCGTGCTTATGCACTATTTCCTACGAGAGGTAAGGGAATAGGGGCGCACCGAGTTATTATTTATTTTATGCTTATGTGCTATTTCAAATGGGGGCAATAGTGACGCATATTGTGCTGATGCACTATTTCCTATGAGAGATTAGGGAATAGGGGCGCACCGAGTTATTATTTATTATATGCTTATGTGCTATTTCAAATGGGGGAAATAGTGACGCATATTGTGCTGATGCACTATGTCCTATGAGAGATTGGGGAATAGGGGTGCATCGAGTTATTATTTATTATATGCTTATGTTCTATTTCAAATGGGGGAAATAGTGACGCATACTGTGCTTATGCACTATTCCATATGAGAGGTAAGGGAATAGGGGCGCACCGAGTTATCAGTTATTATGTGCTTATGTGCTATTTCCAATGGGGGAAATAGTGACGCATACTGTGCTTATGCACTATCTCCCGTGAGAGATACAAGAATAGGGGCGCACTGAGTTTTGACCCTAAATAGTTCTGGACTACTGACTAATGTGACAGGAGTTAAGATGGCCACATCAGTATTAAGTTTTAGTTGCATGGGTTGAGGGTAGAGGATGATATAGTGAATTGAGGATGATTGTTGATTTTGAGTAATGTGTGTCTGTGACAATTATGGTATAATTTACTATTACTCTTTTCCGCTTTTTGATGATAGAACTGTTTCTTATTCCCTATATCTTCCTGTGTGTTGTATTTTATTTCTGATGTGATCGTACGAGAAGACCAGATGGATGAACCAATTGCTGAGGAGTTAGATGGAACTCCGTATGAACCAGATGCTGGAGGTCGAGCTGTGATTCAAAGCGATTAGAGTATAGATATTATGGCCAGTGTGTCTAAAGAGTATTTATATTTCCGCTAAGTATGTCAGTAGTGAATTTTATGCCTGTGAGGGATCCTACTGATAGGGTACCCTTAACAGTGCTTTTAGGAATGTAATAAATAAACATGTGTGCAAATATATATATTACAACTTTGGTGTGTTTTATATTTGTAGAAATTATATGATTATTAATTAAGTTTTAAATTTTTACGTATTTTCAACAGTAAGCGCGCGATTAAGTAAATAAATATTAAGGTTTTAATGTAATAATACGATGGGGCACATCGGGGTGTCTCATTTGGTGGTATCAGAGCAATTCGATTCTAATCGGACTGTGAGGTTTAGGATGTTGTTACTGGCCGTGTCTAGTTGAATCCACATCGGATTTTAACTATGCTTAGAAGTTGGGTAGTGAGTCCCGACGCGATAGTTAACAGTTATTTGGCATATATATACCAGTTTTGTGTAGCATAATATGTCGTATACCAGTGTACAGAGAGGTGGAGCTGGAAAAGGAGTTCCAGCAGCAGGACAATAGTTGGTCAGACCTCAGGCCACTGAAAGAGTGTTACTGTGAGGGGAGCTGAATTCTCAATCCGGGTTTTTATACAAGGTATGTATTTGATATCTGGTAGACTTTGTTTGCTTGTCTAAGTAGCATGATAGACAAGAAAGTGATGAGAGTTTTGTTGAGGTATAGTTGTGACTGGTAGGATGAGAACCCTTAAGATCAATATCAGCGAGTAAGACAATTACTATAAGTCAAATGTTGATCGAGGCATAATATCATTATGGAACCTAGGGCAATGATTAAGGATCGTAGTTAAGATGGATGGTATGAGTTTGGGAAGAGTAAACAAAAGTGTATATAGTAATTTCACCTAAGTTGAATATGAGCAGAAAAGATGATTTCTGATGTAAATTGAGGTTACTAGAGAAATTCAAATTCGTTAAGTTAGATAATCCTAACAGGTGTTGATCTTTTGATTGCAATTTATCTTACGGAGTGTTGAGATGTTTATTTGGAGACTTGAAAGGTGTGATTTTGATATAATCTAGAATAGTGAAATACATTTTAAGGAACTAAGACTGTGATTGGATACATGAAGTATGAAGTTAGGGTAGTTCAATTGTAGTGTTAATTACGGCTGTTAGATGTTGAAATAAGATTCTTTAGTGGATCAGTTGTAAGAAGAGGAAGGGATTAAGTTTTGATTATGTCCTTTAAGGATGTTAGATCAAGTTGGAGAGGTTAAGAACAATGAATAGAATATAGTGATGGATAAGTTCGAGGATAAATAGAATGATATAAGGATGGATTATGTTATGAAGTACCGCTATCATTTAGAGGAAGACAACGATGAGAAATATATTGGGGGATCTTTAGAATAAGATACGATTACAAGATGATGTCTAGTTTTGGAGTTAAGAAATTCCGAGGACGGATTTTTTTTCTAAGAGGGGTAGTAATGTAACACCCCGATTTTCGCTGCTTTGTAATATAGGTAATAAATATATAAATATATATTTTTATCCGAGACTTAGAAAATGATTTTGGATAAACTAAGGTCATTTCCTTGTTATACTTATTTTCATAAGGTTACGGGGAAGTTTTTGGTTGAAAACTCAGACGGAAGCCGATCTGCGTTTTCTGTGTTTTCACTGATAGTAAAAGTTTACTGCTCAGAAGACCTAATTTTGAGTCGTGAACGAGATGAAAAATGTTTTAATCGTATTTACTACGATACTGGAAATTTTGAAAATTTTGGTAAAAAAAAAATTAAAATATTATATTTGTTGCGGTCGTATACGTCGAGATATCTCTAGGAAAAGCTTGCGCCAGATGAATCGAGGAGTCGGCAATGTAGCAGAGACGATGGATTTGACCGACTTGACGAGCATTTATGACGAGCTTATCCATGTCATAATGGCCATAATGACACATTTATGACAAAGTATACTTTTGCTATGAAATGACCATTTTGCCCTTGTCTTTTTATGACAATTGCAAGCAAATGCCATTGGAAAAGTTGACCAAACCTTACCCAAATTACACGGCTCCAACTTGTCTTCATCATTTGGCCATTTTCTTCCATTTTCCATTTCTTCAAGTTATTAGTTTGCCTTAAGAACTTCAAGAACATTCAAAAGTGTTCATAATTCGTCATATTTTTCCTAGCAATGCTGACCATTTTCTATTATGAATATCGGAAAACTTTCACCATGAAAGTTGTTCATCTTTCTCTCTTATTTCCTTCGACATAAATATCATCCAAAACGGACAAGTATGTTGAGAGATCTACCCAAAATACTAAAACTGTCCTAAACCCTAACTATGTTCATCTTCTTCCTTAAGTTTCTCAAGAACACCATGAGAAATTTGTGAAGAACATCATCCAAATATTGCTTTCCTTTAATCATCAAGGGGTAACAACTTCTTCTCTTGTCATTTAAATCCTTTCTCTTCACAAATTTTGTAGATTCATGACTTAGATCAACATGTTCTTCATTTACTTCAAATTCATGGAACTAGATTCAAAAATTCATAACTAATTCTAGAAAAATCCTTTTGACATGAAACCAATTTCTATGATCTTATAATCATCTCTATTTTGATCATCTAGAAGCATAATATTATTAGAAATTTCTTTCCCTAATTTCTGGTCATGGCCGAATCTAGGTCAATTTTGTGTTCATAGGTTTTGTTTCATTTTCATGTCTTGATTCATGATTCAATCTTCAAATACCTTGATAGTTCTTGTATCCAAGCATATAGAAGATCAAAAATCAAACTCTCACCTATTGATTTCATCAAGACCGAAACTCTAGTTCTTGGAACTAGATGAGTTTTGTTCAAAGTTTTCATTAATGACCTTAGTAATCAAGCTATTAGTATGTATGCTTAATAAATCCAAGTTGGTTTATCAAATTAAGAACCCTATCCCTATGAACATGTTAAGTCCGAATCTTAGTATATGAGAGTTAGGAAGTTTTGAGTTTGAAACTTAGTTGTTTAGTCACTAATCTATGATTTAGGTTAATTAAGGACCATTAATCTATGACTTAATCATGATTAGCAATTTTAAGGATTTTGAACCCTAAAATTCAGCCCTTGGCCGAAACCCTAACCCTAAAGGTTAGAGGATTTTGTTTCAAATTTTAGTATTGTAATAAGTAATCTATGTTAGTTAAGACTCTAGTAACTAGGATCCAAAATATGGCATTAAGAAGATAACCTTAAACCTAATTTCTAAGTCTTGGCCGAACCTAGCCCTAAAGTGTCATAGATGGTTGTTAGTTGATTAATTATAGTTATGTTGTTTGGATGAAGGTGGTTGTGTTAACTCGTGGTGGTATAACGAGGATCGTCGTGTACGTGTTTCCGGTGCAAACTCGGGTGGGGAAAAGAATCAACCTATCGTTGGAATCGATAAGTAGTAGATTATATGATAATTGTGTAGGGCGACCTAAACCCTACTAGTAGTCGAGTAATCGACAAGACCAAAAATCCCATTGGAAACCTTTTCTGTAAAACCAATGTGATTCGGTGATTGTAGGTTTATCGACATTAAGTTGATTTTAAATATTTGAGGATGTTTGATTTTATGTTATCAAATTTACTGTGATACGCTGGTTGAGGTATTCCATCTGCATGTGACGTATTGTTTCGGTGTTTTGAATAATTATGATAGTGAGGATGTTTGCTGTCTGTCACGGCCGTGATGGTTGTAATGGCCAGGCCGTGACATGTTCTGTTTTGTAGAATTCTTGTCTTTGTTGTCTGTCACGACCGTGATGGCTATCACGGCCAGGCCGTGACAGAGTCTGACTTTGTTATTTATTTGGTTTGATTATTATGAGTTGGTTGTGATAAATTGCCTTATATGATATTGGGATATTGGAATTATTTTCTTATATTGTGTTATGCATGATCTGCCTGGGTTTAATATTGTGCTTAGCTGATTTTTAAGGAAAGATATATGTTGTTTGGGAGATAATTGTTGGGTGAAAGAATGAATTGACTTAGAGGTGCTTAGCTAACTTAAATTATCTAACAGATGAGATGTGACATAGAATGCAAGTGGAGGTTATGATGAGAGCGTGAGGTACTAGGTTGCTATTGATAAAAGTCGGTGAGAATCATATCGTGCTTATGCACTATTTCCTATGAGAGATTAGGGAATAGTGGCACACCGAATTATAAGGTATTTTATGCTTATGTGCTATTTCCAATGGGGGCAATAGTGACGCATATCGTGCTTATGCACTATTTCCTACGAGAGGTAAGGGAATAGGGGCGCACCGAGTTATTATTTATTTTATGCTTATGTGCTATTTCAAATGGGGGCAATAGTGACGCATATTGTGCTGATGCACTATTTCCTATGAGAGATTAGGGAATAGGGGCGCACCGAGTTATTATTTATTATATGCTTATGTGCTATTTCAAATGGGGGAAATAGTGACGCATATTGTGCTGATGCACTATTTCCTATGAGAGATTAGGGAAATAGTGACGCATACTGTGCTTATGCACTATTCCCTATGAGAGGTAAGGGAATAGGGGCGCACCGAGTTATCAGTTATTATGTGCTTATGTGCTATTTCCAATGGGGGAAATAGTGACGCATACTGTGCTTATGCACTATCTCCTATGAGAGATATAGGAATAGGGGCGCACTGAGTTTTGACCCTAAATAGTTCTGGACTACTACCTAATATGACAGGAGTGAAGATGGCCACATCAGTATTAAGTTTTAGTTGCATGGGTTGAGGGTAGAGGATGATATAGTGAATTGAGGATGATTGTTGATTTTGAGTGATGTGTGTCTGTGACAATTATGGTATAATTTACTATTACTCTTTTCCGCTTTTTGATGATAGAACTATTTCTTATTCCCTATATCTTCCTATGTGTTGTATTTTATTTCTGATGTGATCGTACGAGAAGACCTGGTGGAGGAACCAATTGCTGAGGAGTTAGATGGAACTCCGTATGAACCAGATGCTGGAGGTCGAGCTGTGATTCAAAGCGATTAGAGTATAGATATTATGGCCAGTGTGTCTTAATAGTATTTATATTTCCGCTAAGTATGTCAGTAGTGAATTTTATGCCTGTGAGGGATCCTACTGAGAGGGTACCCTTAACAGTGATTTTGGGAATGTAATAAATAAACATGTGTGCAAATATATATATTACAACTTTGGTGTGTTTTATATTTGTAGAAATTATATGATTATTAATTAAGTTTTAAATTTTTACGTATTTTCAATAGTAAGCGCGCGATTAAGTAAATAAATATTAAGGTTTTAATGTAATAATACGATGGGGCACATCGGGGTGTCTCACACAACGCTCCATGTAGTGTTCTCATGGTGGGTCAATCCAGTACATCATTACTCTAATGTGTACCTATGTGGCGACTCAATATCTCATATCCATGACCCGTGAGATATGGTCATCAGTCTGCACACATAATAGTCTCAATGTATTATTATTGTCCTTATTAATAAAATACTTGACTACAGATATTTAAGAATAGGATTTCATTGTTCAATAGTGTCTCACGATCAAGTCATATACTTGATATTCTATTAAACTGAAATTTCTATTCTAAGGACTTTATTATGTTTAAACAAGTAACACAATAAACTGGAATGCCTCATATCATATATATATAATAGCAAGATACAAATGTAAGTCTAAGAAATACACTGGCCTCTAGGGCTTACACCAACACACAATTCATAGGTAATCTTTTTTAGAAAAGGCCTTATAAGTATTCTTTTTTGTACATAATATGCAGTGTTTATTGCTCCTGCTCAGAAGTACTTAGGGAGATTATTTTCATTAAGCATTGACCTAGCCATCTCTTGTAGAGATATATTCTTTCTCTCAACCACTCCATTTTGCTGTGGAGTTCTTGGTGAAGAGAAATTGAGAAAGCCTTAAAAGACTCATCCTTGTGGGTTAAGAAGAATACCCATGTAAATCTAGAATAGTCATCAACTACGACAAATCCATATTTCCTTCCTGCCAAGCTAGCAACACTAACTGGCCTAAACAGATCCATGTGTAACAACTTAAGAGGTCTAGAGGTTGATACTTGGTTCTTAGATTTGAAAATTGATTTTACTTATTTACCTCTCTGACATGCATCACACATAACATCTTTATTAAAACTAATGTCAGGCAATCCTCTCACAAGGTTATCATTTTTCATCCTTTTTTGACATCAGACAGGTTACACTTTGATGGGAGAGATCAGTGAGTTCAATCTTATAAAGATTTTGCAGCCTACTAGCTGAAAAGAATGTATTGCCACTCCTGTCTTTGACTATACAAGCATCATTAGTAAAGGAGACATCAAATCCACTGTCACATAATTGACTTATACTAAGCAAATTGTATCTTAATCCTTTGACTAAGAGAGCATTATAGATTGAGGGAAGTGGGGTTTACCAATAGTACCAATTCCAATAACTTTCCCTTTCGGATTTCCTCCAAAGGCAACATGTCCTCCTTTCTTAAGTTGGATGTCTAGGAACATAGACCTTTCTCCTGTCATGTGTCGCGAGCAGCCACTGTCTAGGTACCAACGGAGGTGTTTTCTTTGTCCCATTGAGGAAATCTGCAACAAGAATTATTTGATCTTTAGGTACCCATATTTTTCTGGGTTATTTTATGTTAGTTCTAGGAGTCTGTGGAGACTTCCTTCTCTTCATGTGAATACACTTAGGGTGTATTTAGATTGATGGAAGGGGATGGAATGTAGGGGAATGGAATGGAATGATACGGTGTTCCATTGTTTGGATTGTATAAAAGAGGACGGAATAGAATGGAACTCAATGGAATCTATTCCATCCTATTCAATCACTTATGCCTATTTTCCTTCCCCTCCAAATTGGGAGGAATAGGATGGAACCAAGATATGATACTTTCCAAACTTATAAAATTGCCAGTTTGTCATGAGATCATTCAATCTACTGCAACCATCGTCTACGGTTGAAGAAAATACCATCATGTTTCGTTGAAGAAAATTGTCCAGTCAAGCTGGAGTAGTGATTGAAAGTGAAAACAAACGAGTTCAAGGCAATGAAAGACATCTTATTTCGCTGCATGTAGAATACTAGTTTTTACCTTTTCTCCTTCAACTAAAGACATCGTGTTTTATTGTTACTTTTTGGTCAAGTGAATACATGTTATTGCTTAGAGTAGGAAACCTGGTATAATCTCCCATGGAATTGTGTGGTGTGGTATGTCTTTCATCTAAAGACATAATAAATTAAATATTAATTGATTTTTTATAAAATAAGGGTATTATAGGAATAAAAAAGTTATAACTATTCCATTCCATCCACTTTTCAAATGATGATATCCAAACAATGGAATGAAAATTTTATTCCATACCATTCCATTCCATTATATTACATTCCGTTCCATTCCATTACCTTCCATCAATCCAAACATAGCCTTAGACATAATATGTCTAGCTTTTCCACATAAGTTACAAACATATATGGATTTAATGGAAATTGACTTAACAAACACATTAAAGGATTTTGTTGATACTTTATGAAGTATATGATGGACATATCCAATACCTTCTTTGTTAAGGGAGTGTCTCTGACATCCAAGGAGTATCTCTCACAAGGTTATCCTTTTTCAATTTTGAAATAAGTTTCATACTATCATGTCCTAGTTTTCTATGACATGACCATCTTTAATCCTTTTTGGACATCAGACAGGTTACACTTTGATTCAGTGAGTTCAATCTTATAAAGATTTTGCTGCCTACTAGCTGAAAAGAGTGTATTGACACTTTTGTCTTTGACTATACAAGCATCCTTAATAAAGGAGACATCAAATCCACTGTCACATAATTGACTTATGCTAAGAAAATTGTGTCTTAATCCTTTGACTAAGAGAACATTATAGATTGAGGGAAGTGGGGGGTTTACTAATAGTACCAATTCCAATAACTTTCCTATTCTGATTGCCTCCAAAGGCAACATGTTCTCCTTTCTTAAGTTGGAGGTCTAGGAACGTAAACCTTTCTCCTGTCATGTGTCGCGAGCAGCCACTGTCTAGGTACCAACAGAGGTGTTTTCTTTCTCCTATTGAGGACATTTGCAACAAGAATTATTTGATCTTTAGGTACCCATATTTTTCTGGGTCTTTTTCTGTTAGTTCTAGGAATCTGTGAAGACTTCCTTCTCTTCATGTGAATACACTTACATAACATGTCCAGCTTTTCCATAGAAGTTACAGACAGATATGGATTTAATGGAAATTGACTTAATAGACACATTAGAGGATTTTATTGATACTTTATGATGTGTCTAATGGACATATCCAATACCTCTTTGTTAAGGGAGTGTCTTGGACATCCAAGGAGCTTGGTCAGATTATCTTTATCATTAACAAATTTGGCAAGATCAGAAGTGAGCTCTTCCACTTTCTGTTGAAGTTTGACAACTTCATCAGACTGTGGTGTTTCGCTAATGATCTTAGCTTCATCAGACTTTGCAGTCTTCAACTCACTATTCTCCTTGGCCAGCTTCTCACACTCTTGAGATTTCTGTTTATGCTCACTAAGGAGCTTTACATACTCTCTCTTGATGGATTTGAAGGCCTTAGATAAGCAGTTAGATTCCTCTAGCAATTCCTCATGGGAATCATACAACTCCTCAAAGTGAGGGTGTACCTCATCATCAAATTCCGAGTAAGTGTTGGCCATTAGACAGATATTAGCTTCCTCCTCTGCTTCTTCATCTTCATATGATGTTGACTCCAGATCCTCCCAAGTAGCCATCATTCCTTTCTTATTTTGGAAGAACTTCTTGTAAGGGGCTTGAGGACACTCAGCTTTAATGTGACTAGGCTTCTTGCACTTATAGCAGACAATTGGACTCTTGTATGTTGAATATAATTCCTTGAAGTTTTTCTTCTTATGGAATTTTCTGAAAGACTTCTCCTTTCTGAATTTCTTTCTTTTTTAGTTGTCACATCATCACAAAGTTATTGCTCATGAACAGTGACGATCTTTTCTGAGGAAGTTTTCAACTTTGGAAGCTTTCTGAGGATCTTTTCAATTTTCTCAGCAATTGTCTATGTTTTTCCCAGAGACTTTAAACCGTTGATGATAGTATGTAATCTTCCTATCATCTGAGCAACAGATTCATCTTGCTCCATGATGAACAGTTCATACTTTCTGAAAAGTATGGCAATCTTTGACTCTTTGACTTTGACAGTTCCTTCACGTGTGACAGATAAGGTGTGCCACATTTCTTTTGCAGAGTCACAAGCACATACTTTCTCAAATTCTTCAAGACTGAAAGCACATATGATGTTGTATATGGCTTTATGATTTAGTTCCAATTTTGTGTTTTCTGTAGAGGTCCACTAAGCTTTTGGCTTGTCAGTGTTGTCATCATTCTTGGGAATAAATGGACCTTCAGTAATGACATCCCAAAGAGAAGAGTTTGCTGATAGAATGAACCATTGGAATCTATCTTTCCAATAGTTGTAGTTCTCTCCATTTAAGAATGGAGGTATGGTTAGGGAGGCTCCTTCTGTCTGGTGACTCCCACTTGAACTAGCTCCAGCAGCCATGTCTATTCTTCAGGACCTTTTCCTCTATACTGTTAGATGCTCAACCCAGAGGCTGATCTCTGATACCAATAGAAATAGACAACTATAAACACGAGAAGGGTGGTTGAATTGTGTTTATCACACTTTAGAACAAAGTTGAAAACATTTCATACACAAGCTATGTTCAGACAAATGATTTCACAAGATACAGACAGATCACCTGTCTGGTAAGTTTTTCACAGAAAAACACACAAACATGTAAGATTAAAACTTTTTTGATATTCACGCTTAAACCCTTTTAGTTAGTTAATAAATAATGATAATCAAAGCATCTAAAGGGATAAGGATAGAGAGATTAAACACAACTATTTATCCTGGTTCACCCATTAACAACCAGGGCTTCGTCCAGTCCTTTGCACACCTACCCTCTACAGGCTCTAAGACAAGTATTCTTTGCTCACTTTGTCTCTTCAGGCTCCAAGACAAGTATTCTTTGCTCACCTAGCTTCTTAGGCTCACTCAAGTTGTTTTGAGAAAAGATTGTAATAAATACAATTTGGAAGAATACAGATTGAAAGAATGAATGATTAATTGCTCAGTGTAATGGCTCTTTAATGCTGTCTATTCTCTATCTTCATCTTCAATGACTTCTGTATTTATAGGATCCAATCATTTTGAATCCGTTAGAGACATTCCTTCAAGGCTTGGCTTCAAGCTGAACTCCATTAAATGCAATAGAGTCGTTCTGGGCAGCCATTAATGCAGTAGGAACGTTGGTTGTACTCTAACATGTAAGTCCAATGCTTTATGAGCCAAATTAGATTTGTACAGGTTGCTTTTGTACTTTGCTGAACACATTTCCCTTTTCGTGTAATTCTTAGTTGTACTAGGAATAAAGCATATCAGGAGCACTTTGTTTCTGAGTTCCTTGGTTGCTTGTGAATTTGACCTTCTGACTTTCTTTATATGCGTGAGAGAGAAAGCATCGATGACTTCTACTAGAGGGGACAGCTCCTAAAGGCTTCTTTGTCCTTGTGTTCCTTATCGAAGGACCATAGAGAAGTGAGAGCTTCAACCACACAGGTTTAAGGTGATCTAATGTCTATGAGCATACATGTTTAAGGTGACTTTTCACTCAATATTCTGCACAGCAGATAGACAGGTCAGTAACCCATATGAAGTTCAACTAAATCATTAGCAAATGTTTAGTTTTCATCAAAACTTAGAGCAAATGCTCATCAGACATTTAGAGACTTAACAATCTCCCCTTTTTTGAGTTTCGATATCCGTAAGAAACTTTTTCATTATTTGTGACATGGATAGAGAACCTTTACCATAGCAATTTTTTTTTTTTTTTTTGGTTTTTGAATTTTACTATAAGGGAATATTTTTTTATAATAGAAATCAAATTCGGCCTACAATTTTCACATTTTCTTTTAATAAACATAAAGATGGGATTCTTCTAATCTAAAAAATATATAATTTATAAACAAAATGTCGAAAATCCCTTCTTCAATAATACTATTGATTTCTTAAGTTCCAGAGTTTAACTTTTTTATAAAATGCTCGGGGATAAAATTTTTAACCACTAAGAGATACAATATGCATAACAAATATATTATTCTAGCTACCCATGTATGGACGTTGAGTCATTGGTCTACATCTGAAATTTTGAAGTGCAAAGTGATAAGAGTACAAGTCTGGTTTCGAGATTAAACTGACACCACTAGTGTCTAGTTCATGACATGACTAGTTGGGTTGTTTAGTTATATCACTGTTTTATAATATATATATATATATATATATATATATATATATCCTAATCCAAATTTGTTATTTTTAAAAAAGGAAAAGTACAATATGTATAACAATTAACTATTTAATTGATTTTTTAAGTCATTATATGAATACAATTAATTAGCCTTAAATTTTACTAAATACACTTACTAACTATATATCTATTCATACGTAATAAGAAAATATTCTATATCAAATCACAATTATATTATAATATCTTTATATATTGTCATTATTGTTGTACTTCCTTTATTTCAATAAAACTTAATTGTATTTGCACTTATAAATAAGTAAATTTAAAGTAACTCTTAAATAACATAAGGCACCTACACTTTAAGGGGAACTAGAAAATCTTGCATTAATTAGTTGTATAACGTGGGACATATCCACTTTTTTAATTTAAGAAGTAAATCCATTGTAGAAAAAAGTATTTACCAAATTTATGATTATGAATTTATGAATTTATTCCATTTTTTATGATAAAATAAAAACCATTCCACTTGTAGAAAAAATAATTTAACTATTAATGTGGTTAATAACTTTCTACATTGGTGAAGGTGAGTTTAAATAATATAATTCCATGTAAAAAACTTTACATGTGCACTTGGTCATAGATGAGACACAACATATGTTACTATAAAACCACGCCACTTACAATAAGACAATTCATCTATATATCCAAGTAATCATATTTGAATGTATAGATCATAATTTATAGAGCACCACAAGAATCTCCATGTATCAGCAAACATCAATGTTGAATGACAATGAAGTAGAAGGGGAAGAAGAGGAGAACAGTGATGTGGAATAAGAAGATCATGGAGTCTCTTATATCAAATCAATGAAACACCAAATTTATACCGATAAATATTATTATCATTCCCTAAAAATCTCTTAACCTTCTACTTCGTGCTTTCAGATGGACAACAATTGTTCCAAAATCTCTATACTTCCGTGTGCCAAAAATTTATTGTCTAAAATATGTTTCATCAAATTTTATTAAAGACTCAGCCAATGTTTACATGGATATTAAACACATGTAAAAGTTAGCTAGATAACCCACATGGACCATTGAACAAAAGAATTCCTTGAATCATATTTCTAGAAAATATTCACAAATTGCAAAGTTATACTCAAGAGAACCAAGTAGAATCAAAAAGAGGTCAAGCTTTCTTAAGAGACATGGTTTCCTTGGACGGAGACGTGGGTTCCTTGGCAGCCTTTTCAGCCTTCTTACGCAACAGGATTGCACGGATGTTTGGGGGAACACCACTGTTGGCAATTGTAACTCCATCAAACAATTTCCCCAGTTCCTTGTCACTCTTCACATCTAGTAGAAAGTGGCTAGGTATAATCCTATTCTTCTGGCTATCTCGAGCATCATTTCCAGCTAATTCCAACACCTCGGTAGCTAGATATTCAATTACTGCAGCTAAGTATATAGGAGCAATGGTACCAACATGTTCTGAGTACTTGCCTTTCTTCATATAACGACCAATTCTTCCAATGGGAAAATTGAGACCAGCTTTGACAGATTTTGAAACATACTTCTTTTTTCTACCTACGATTTCTCCAGCTTCAGCTTGCTTCTTTAATTTTACACCACCACCCATTGGAGCAATGTTGTGTAGTGTGAGGTCCTTATCATTAAATATCTATCTCAACTTTTCATTTTATTTTCTTCCGTAATATTGACTAATCCCCATTAGTGTGTGTTATGTATCAGTCTATTATTATTTTTGCATATATTCCAACCATGCATAATACTTTGCCTTCTAAGTATTGATATTATGATTGTGAAGCTTTATTTTCTAGCAAATATTATTGTTAGCTTGAAAGAACTAACAAGTTTTAGTCCTATTTTGTTGACTTACAAAATCGATTTATTAAAATCTGTTCATTATACACATCTGAATTAATTAAAGCAGTGAATTCGAAAGAAAATTTCATTACTAAACTTTTAAGCATAAAATAAAAAGAAAGCATGGTGGAGCAAGTTGATTAATTGTGAACCATATTTATAAAAATGGAACCAATTTTATTACCGTGCTTGCCTTTGGGCGAGTCTGTTTTCAATATGCAAAGACTGACATTTATGCCATTTGAAGATAACTAGAATAAATATATTTTTCATTGCACATGAAACCTTTATGTTGGTAATGAATATTTGTTGTTATTTTAGGCATGTTATGCATATGAAAATTTGGTGTTAATTTCTAATTTACATTGATTAATTATATTTAAATGACAGTTTTTCTTATATTATCATTCAAGGTCAGGCACATTGATTTTATGAAATCTGATAAACACATTGATTAATTTGGTGTTACACAAGAATTGCTCCACGTCAAGCACACTTAACTTTGGAGTTCTTAAGAGATGGGCCAAACAAATATATTGAGATAGATTATCATTTCATTAGGGAAAAGATCCTATCAGAAGATATCACCACTAGCTTTGATCCATTAACATATGCCTCCACCAAATCCTTGAGAGATCCTCATATTAGTTATCTTTGAAACCAGCTCGGTGCATATGATATATATGCTCCGACTTAAGGGGAGTATTGAAAATATGTCTCAAATATTCGTAACTATTATAAAGATTCATTGTATAGGAAAATGATATGGTATCATATCGTGTAAACATGAATAGATTCTCCTAGATTTATCTTGTAATTATTTCGTTAAGCCTATATAACAGAGACTCCATTGTGTAAATAAGACACGGTTTCACCATCTCATGCCTCTATTTTATCTGTATCTACGGTCACCTTAATTGGTTTTAAATTGATAGTGACTTTTTTCTCTTGCTTATTGTTGTTACCGTGGAAAAAGTCATCCAATGTGGAAGGTGAATTGGGTGATTATAAAAAATTAAAAGAACATTCAAAAAGTTATAAACTTTGATGAACTCAATTAATGTACGCAACAATGTTTGTCTAAACGTTACAAATGATGGAAATTACTCAATTATTACATCGATTAGAAGTTGAGTCGAGCAAACAAACTTGAAATAGACAACTATAAACACAAGATGGGTGGTTGAATTGTGCTTATCAAATTTTAGAACAAAGTTGAATACTTTCCGCACACATAAGCTAATTTCAGACAAGTGATTTCACAAGATATAAACAGGTCTCCTATCTAATCAGTTTGTCACAGAAAAAAAGCAAACATGCAAGATTAAAACTTATTTGACATTCACACTTAAACCCCTTTAGTTAGTTAATAAATAAAGATAATCAAAGCAACTAAAGACAAGTATTCTTTGCTCACCTAGCCTTTTCGAGCTCCAAGACAAGTATTCTTTGCTCACCTAGCCTCTTCAGGCTCACTCAAGTTGTTTTAAGAAAAGATTGTAATAAATACAATTTGCAAGTCTTTCACTAATACTAAGAAGAGTGAATTAAATGTGAAGTATAGAAAGACTGCATAATAACTTCAAATAATTGAATAGTATAGATTGAAAGAATGAAGGATTAATTGCTCAGAGTAATGTCTCTTTAATGCTGTGTATTCTCTGTCTTCATCTTCAATGACTTTTGTATTTATAGGCTCCAATCATTTTGAATCTGTTAGAGACATTCCTTCAAGGTTTGGCTTCAAGCTGAACTCCATTAAATGCAATAGTCATTCTGGGCAGCCATTAATGTAATAGGAACGTTGGTTGTACTCTAACACATAAGTCCGGGGCTTTATGCTTTGTGCAGCAGCCAAATCAAATTTGTGTAGATTGATTTTATACTTTGCTGAAAACATTTCCCTTTTTGTGTTACTCTTAGTTGTACTCGGAATAAAGCATATTAGAAGCACTTTGTTTCTGAGTTCCAGGTTGCTGGAGAGTTTGACCTTCTGACTTTCTTGATATGTGTGAGAGAGAAAGCATCATTGACTTCTTCTAGAGGGGACAACACCTAAAGGCCTCTTTGTCCTTGTGGTGATTTTTCACTTAATATTCTACACACTAGATAGACAGGTCAGTAACCAATATGAAGTTCAATGAAATCATTAACAAATGTTTAGTTTTCATCAAAAAGAAATACCTAGAGGGAGAGGGTAATATAACAACAGAGGCAGTATAGTGACTTCCAGTCAAAGTTCTAATAAAAACTACTATAGGGGGTAAAAGAAAAGTTCCCTAAAAGGGTTTAGAACATGAGGTGCAGGTGGAGGGATGACAGACAGGTTAGAAAAACTAGTAATCATAAGAATTTGCAAGTCAGACACAAACAAACTTGATGATATGACAACTTTTTCTTTAGGGGTTTCATCCCTATGAACCACAGAGTACTGGCACATATCAGACACAACATCATAAGAAGATGTTTGGGTTTGGTGAGAAGAGATTTGTGAAGAGGGTGGAGACACATGGGCTAAGGGTTCAGCAGATAGGGCAGGAGGGGAGGAGACAGGTAAGGTAAGGCTACCTGGATGAGAAGGGGATGATGGTATAGGTGACAGAGATGGATCAAACACTTGATTCTCAGTCATCCTCAGCTTCTTCCGTGGTGGAGGAGTGTAACACCCCGTTTTCCGTATAAGTTCTTTTATGTCTACTTTGTTTGTTAGGAAGGTTTAGAGTGGGCTAAGTGGGGGTTTTAGGTTAAAAATCCCTTCCTGATGCATGAGCACGCTCGTGCTCATGTGTCAGCATGCATGTGCTTAAGGTTGCATGGGTCTCGTTGACGCTGATGCATACACAACCGTGCTCAGTAATCAGACGTGCCTCGTTGATGCTAAATTGAGCATGCTCATGCTCAACAATAAGCATGACTGTGCTCGAGTCACAGTGGCTATAAATAGGAACAGTGCACGAGGGTTTTTGTGCAACCCTTATTTTGGTTTCTCTGCCTCCAAAATAGAAGAAACCTCTCTTCCTATTTCTCTCCCTTGAACCCTTCTCAGTTCTAGGAATCCTTGCGGTGTTTGGGAGAGGAATGTGCACGTTAGTATCTTATAAGGTAATGGTCTTTCCCTCTTCTGTTTCCTTTTATGTTTCATGAATTGGGAACTAATGGGTTAACCCTGTTTGTGTTGACCAAGGCTTGGGATCGTTCGTCGAGCCGTTCAAGGGAACCGGCTTAGGAACGTCATCAGTTTAATGGGAATTCTTCATACCAGGTATGGGGAGAAGGAATAGTATGAGTATGTAGGATTGGGGGTAGCATAAGACGAAGGGTTCCCATAACCCTTTACATGTTTGATAATATGTTGCATGCCTATGTGCTTATTTATTATTCGATATTAAATTGTTGATAATGATAAATGTTGTTTATTATGAGTATGATGATAAATCAATGCTTTGAATGAATGAATTGCCATGTTTATGAGTTTGTGATGTATTGGCTGTTGATTGTTGTTATGAATGTGTTAAATCTATCAATGACGTTAAGGGAGGTTGTTCCCCTTGTTCATAAGAATGAATATTAGTAATGAGTGAGGATTGTGCCAACGGCTTAGCCAAGAACCTTAGGGATCGATATTGAGTGATTAGGGATGATTAATGAAATGAAACTAAAGGACTAATTCCCCTTTAATGTGTAAGACACGAACATTAATGCAATATTAACGAAACTGATGAATTATGGATTAGAGGGGCCTTAGGATTGAATATGAGAATGTCCCAAATAAGTGGCAATAGGGTCTGGGACCCTTCTTGTTGAAATAAAAGGCACCTCAAGAGGCGGACGTGAACAATAAGAAAAGAGAAGAGAAGAGAGAATAATAAGAAACAAGAACAATATGGAATCTTGCAAGAATATGGCCACGGTTAAAGAATTGAACACAACATGAACAATATGCAATATATCATCAATATCATAAAGCATATAACCAACTTCAATGTTACTAGCGAAAATTCAAGAGATAAAGGGAAGATGAATCTCACCAACAATTTATACTGGTTCGAACACAACCCGAGTGTTTTACATCCAGTCCTCGAGCATACACTTGATTATCACCACTATACTTCAAAAATTACACAATTTTTTACAAGTATACAAATATAAAGGGTTCCCCCACCTTTATCCTAACTTGAGATTCCCCACTCAAGAAACTAGTCACCTAAGGATACCCCACCTTAGATACAAATTAGGATACCCCACCCAATTCTAAAAACATCAAATATAATTCAATTAACGCTATCAAAACTATTACACTTTAAAGATGCATCACTTCTAAAAAGCATTAATGATTAACAAATAGAAAATAGAAGAAGAAGGCTCAAGTAATCAATTTGACAGCATAATAGTACAAAACATCAAAAATTTCGTTCTTTATTATTTCTGAAAAGTCCCTTTGTATAGAGAGTGAAATGGAAAATTATATTTTTCTGTTACACAAAAAGTAACCGATTACTTTCAAAAGTAATCGATTACTTTTCTATAACAACCCAAAAGTAGTCGATTACTTTCAAAAGTAATCGATTACTTTTTACCAGAAAAGCAAGATTGCAAAGAAACCCGTGGTAATCGATTACTTTTCTGTAACAACCCAAAAGTAGTTGATTACTTTCAAAAGTAATCGATTACTTTTGGCCAGAAAAGCAAGATTGTAATGAAAGCACATGGTAATCGATTACTTCCAAAAGTGATCGATTACTTTACTAAAAAAATCATGTTTTTGCTTCAAAACTCTTTGCAAAACATATTCCACTTAATTTTAAACATTCTCTACATTTTTTATAAATCATTTTGATGTTTTAAAACCTTTTGAAAATATTTTAATCAAGTCAACTACTAAAACATAATTTTTAAATCATGCATCAAAATCCTAAAATTATTACAAGTCTTCATAAGTTGGAAATGTGTCTTTGGTGCTCATCGTCAAAACTCATCGTTGAGTAGCTTTGGAAGCGCGTTTGGAAGATCAACATCTACAATCTCCCCCTTTTTGATGATGATAAAACAGTTCTTTAATATAACATTTCCTTCATAATTTTGTAGTGCAAGACAGGTATGGATTTTGATGTAAATTTTGTGAATGATCAAGATTGTTTTGATTTGAGGAAAGTTCTCTCCCTCAACATATTTCTCCCCCTCAATATGTGAATTTCCTGCATTAACATAACAACCAACCAACCAACCTTTCTCCCCCTTTGGCATTATCAAAAAGTCATAAAATAATAAAGTTTATACAAAAGAAAGGTGTCATCCACATGAATATACAGAACATCAAATATATGCATATATACACACTATAAAGGGATATCGAATTATTTGAGACTAGGATCATCAATTATTTCAAGTTTTCTACGGATATAAAAGAAATTTTCCCTAGCTAAAGGTTTAGTAAAAATATCCACTAGTTGTCTATTAGTCTCTACAAATTCCATTACACAATCCCCTTTTTGTATGTGATCTCTATTGAAGTGGTGTCGAATTTTTATGTGCTTGGTTCTAGAATGTTGGATAGGATTTTTAGAAATATTTATTGCACTTGTATTATCACATATAATGGGTATGTTTGTTAGATTAATACCATAGTCTAAAAGTTGTTGTTGCATCCAAAGAAGTTGAGCGCCACAACTACCGGCGGCTATATACTCAGTCTCTGCGTTTGATAAGGCTACATTAACTTGTTTTTTGCTAAACCAAGAAACAAGTGAGTGACCAAAAATGTGACAAGTGCCACTTGTGATTTTCCTATCTAATTTACATCCGGGAAAATTGACATCGGAATATCCAATTAAAGTACAACTAGAACCTTTAGGATACCATAACCCCACATTAATTTATTGTTCCAGGTAAATATTTTAAAATTCTATTAACTGCTGTTAAATATGATTCCTTGGGGTTTGCTTGATAACGTGCACACATACATACACTAAACATAATATCGGGTCTACTTGCGGTCAAATATAAAAGAGATCTGATCATACCTCGATATTTGGTTATTTCTACGGCCTTACCACCTTCATCTTTATCTAGATAGCATGATGTTACCATTGGTGTTGTGGCATGATTTGCACTTTCCATTCCAAAGCATTTAAGCAACTCCTTGCAATATTTTGCTTGATTGATGAATATCCCACTAGGAGTTTGCTTTATTTTCAATCCAAGGAAGAAGGTTAATTCCACCATCATTGACATTTCGAATTCGTTTTGCATTAATTTGGAAAATTCTCTACTCAAGCTACCGTTAGTGGCACCAAAAATAATATCATCAACGTATATCTGTACAATAAAGATATCTTTATTTTTCTTCTTAATGAAGAGTGTTGTGTCAACCTTCCCTCTATCAAAAACTCCTTTTCAAGTAAAAATTTACTAAGTCTCGCGTACCAAGCTCTGGGAGCTTGTTTTAAACCATAGATAGCCTTTTTGAGTTTATAAACATGATTTGGGTTTTCAAACTTTTCAAAACCGGGGGGTTGAGCAACATACACCACTTCACTAATCAAGCCATTTAAAAAAGCGAGTTTAACATCCATTTGAAATAATTGAAAGTCCATGAAACATGCAAATGAAAGTAAAAGACGAATAGCTTCTAACCTAGCAACTGGGCATAGGTTTCATCATAGTCAATTCCTTCTTCTTGATTGTAGACTTTAGTCACTAACCTAGCTTTGTTTCAAACTATTATACCATTTTCATCAAGTTTATTGCGAAAGACTCATTTAGTTCCTACTATTTGTTTATCATTGGGCCTTGGGACTAATTCCCAAACTTGATTTCTAGTGAATTGGTTTAATTCTTCATTCATAGCTATTAGCCAATGCTCATCTAGTATGGCATTGTCTATGGATTTTGGCTCACAATGAGAAAAAAGACATACAATTACATAATTCCCCTAAAGACGACCTTGTAGACATTCCTTTTGATATTCTCCAATTATATTATCAATTGGATGGGCTTTGGCAAATCTCCATTCTTTGGGAAGTCCTTGATTTGTTTCTTCAATTGTTGATTCTTGGTTTGGTACTTTATCATCATCCGATTGTTTCCCTCCATAAGGTTTATGAGTAATATCTACAAAATCATCAATAATACCTTTCCCATTCTTTTGGGCATTAGTCTCACCAAAGGTAACATGAATAGACTCTTCAACAATCGTAGTTATTTTATTAAAGGCTCTAAATGATTTACTTGATAATGTATTGCCTAAGAAAATTCCTTCATCCGGCTTTGGTATCAAACTTGCCAAGATTGTCTTTACCATTATTCAAAATAAAGCATTTGCATCCAAAAACATGTAAGTGAGCTATGTTGGGTTTTCTTCCTTTATATAACTCATAGGGAGTATTTTTTAATTATTTGTCTAATTACAACCCTATTAGTTATATAGCAAGCAGTGTTAACCGCATCGACCCAAAAATACTTTGGTAAATTTGATTCATTTAACATGGTTCTTGCTAATTCTTCCAGCGACCTATTTTTCCTCTCCACAACACCATTTTGTTGAGGGGTCCTAGGGACCGAAAAATTATGAGTAATACCATGCTTATCACAAATTTTTTTCAAAATCATGATTTTCAAACTCACCTCCATGGTCACTTCTAATACATGCAATTTTTAGATCCTTTTCATTTTGAATTTGTTTAGCTAATTTTCTAAAGGCATGAAAAGCATTATTTTTATGTGCAAGAAAAAGAGTCCATGTAAACCTTGAAAAATCATCAACAATCACTAGTGCATAATAATTTCCACCTAAACTCATTGTTCTAGATGGTCCAAATAAGTCCATATGCAATAGTTGTAGTGGTCTATTGGTAGAGACTATATTCTTAGATTTAAAGCTAGTTTTAACTTGCTTACCCTTTTGGCAAGCATCACATAAGCCTTCTTTTTGAAACTTGATATTAGGGAGACCTATCACTAAGTCTTTAGAAATTAGTTTGTTAAGATGTTCCATGTGAATGTGTGCTACCCTTCTATGCCATAACCAAGCCTCATCATTTTTACTAAACAAGCATTGAATATTATTATTGATGTCACCTAGGTCTAACATATAAATGTTGTTGATTCTTTTTCCAACAAATTTAATTTGTTTATCATGTAAACATTCAATCATGCAACATTTACTATCAAACACAACCCTATAACCCTTATCACAAAGTTGGCTTATGCTAAGTAAATTATGCTTTAAACCATCTACTAAAAGAACATGTTCAATGGTAGTAGACTCATTTACTATTTTACCAATACCAAGAATTTTACCTCTATTGTTATCACCATAGGTTACGTGACCACTTTGCTTTGGGGAGAGATGAATGAACTTTGAGATGTCTCCCGTCATATGCTTGGAGCACCCGCTATCTAGATACCATTGTTTTGCTTGGGTCTGCAAGCAATCCTACAAAACAAGTTTAGTTTTTAGGTACCCAATCTTGTTTGGGTCCTTGAATATTAGTTTTGGGAACCACATTTTTAGGAACCCACATCATCTTGGCTTTCACAATACTAATTCTTTTAATATAGCATCTAGGAGAAATATGACCATGTTTACAACAATAATGACATATTACTTTATTTCTTGCATTTTCACTAGATGGAACAAATATTGTTGATTGTATTTCTTTCTTAGCATAGGAATTATAGCCTAGACCGGTTTTTACTAAAGGTGATTGTTGATTACCAAGCAAGGTATTTAAATTTCTTTTTCCATTAGTAAACCTAGCAATAGTGATTCTTAGGTCCTTATTCTCCTTTTTAAGATACATATGTTGATCACATTTTGAGGAACTAGGTTTATCATTTATAGAACTAGCATGCATCAAGGTCATATAATTAATTTCTAATTTCACGTCATTTATCACCTTAGCTAGTTTCATTTTATCTTTTTCATGCATAGAGATTATTGACTTTTGTTTAGTTACCTTTCTAGCAAGTTCTATAGATTCCTCATGCAATTCTTCAAAGGCTAATTTCAATTCATCATAATTGAAAGATAATGCATATTCATCATCACTTACCTCTTGGTCATCCTTTTGACTTGTCATCGAGCAAAGATTGGAGACTTCATCTTCCTTGCTCTCATCACTTAATGAACTAAGATCGTTGTCCTCCCATGCTATATATGCCATTCTCCCCTTCTTTTCCTTCTTAGGCCTCTTTCCACCTTTATCTTTCTTTTGGAGAGTAGGACATTCGAATTTGATGTGCCCGGGCTTTCCACATTCATAGCAAAGAGATGTTGATGAAGGTGCATCTTTCTTGGTAGGTTTCTTGAAATTGTTGTACCTTTTCCAATTTCCTTTTTTTTTTTTGAGGAACTTGCCAAATCTCCTTACTAGTAGGTTGATTTCCTCATTCTCTTGGTCTTCATCATTGGTGTCAATGCTTTCTTTGTCACTTTCATCTCTCTTGGAGGAAGAAGCCATAAGTGATATTCCTTTGCTCTTTTTATCCACTTCTTCATTCTCATTGAGCCTTGTTAGTTCCAATTCATGTTCCTTGAGTTTTCCAAACAATGTTGCTAATTACATGGTTGAGAGGTCTTTAGACTCCATGATGGTCGTTACCTTTGGTTGTCATTCTCTACTAAGACACCTAAGTACCTTAGTCACAAGATCTTCATTAGTAAAATTTTCTCAAAAGAAAGCAATTGATTAACAATAAGTTGAAAACAATTTTGCACATCATTTATGGATTCATCATGTTTCATTCTAAACAACTCATATTGATGTATCAAGGTGTTAATCTTTGATCTTTTAACCTCACTAGTTCCTTCATCGGTCACTTGTAAAGTGCCCCACATCTCTTTTGAATTCTTGCAATTTGAGATTCGAAAGAACTCATCAATTGATAAAGTGGTGGTGAGGATATTCTTAGCTTCAAAGTCTAGTTGGACTTTTTGCTTTTCTTCTCTTGTTCATAGATTTTTGGGTTTGTCTTTCTCTTCACTTCCCACACCGTGTTTGGGAATGAAGGAACCATTTTCAATAATTTCCCACAAATCTATGTCGATGCCTTCAATGGAAATTTTCATTCTAGCTTTCCAATAAGGATAGCCTTCACCATCAAAGATTGGAGGAGAGGTGGTAGAAATGTGTTTATGTTTCCTACTTGATTCAAGTGCCATTTTCAAAAATAATCTTGAAAGCTATTAAGCCTTATTCAAGACCCTAGCTCTAGATACCAATTGTTGAAATAAAACTCACCTCAAGAGGGGGGGGGGGGGGGGGGGGGGTAATTGAGGTTTTGCAAAACTCTTAGAAAATCTTAATGTCTTACAATAACTTTTTGCCTCTCTTTTAATGATGCACCAAATATATCAAGAAAAGAGAAGAGAGAATAATTGTTGGAGTCAAAGTGGTTTTGGATTTAATAATCTCTAAGTTTTGATGCTAACAAAAGGATTAAATTTGCTTGGCAAAGTGTTAGTTGAGATCTATCAAGTGAGTTCAGTTTATGCAGGAATATTAAAAATAATATAAGGTGTACTTGGACTCGTGCAAAGAATTACCCATCCAAAGGTTATTTAAACTGTTTATAATTTAATTGATAAGTAGACTAGTTTTCTAAAAGTGGACGAGGCTATAAACGAATACCTAAATAACTTGTTAGGTATAGCAAGTCCAAAGACTTGAAAATAAGCACGTCCATCTTGCCATGTCAGCAGACGGAAGTGATTAGCTAGGAAAAAGAACTAAAACACAAAGTAATCTAGTAGACGAGCTCCATATGCCACATCATTGGACGAAGATTCTCATTGAGGACTTAGCAAGTCCAAAGACATTAGAAGACGAGCGCTTCTACCATATTAGTAGACGAGCGCTTCTACCATATTAGTAGACGAGCACTTCTACCATATTATTAGACGAGTGCTTCTACCACATTAGTAGACGAGCGCTTCTGCCACATCAGTGGACGAGCAGAATTAAACTCTTGTATAGATGCGTTCTTAAAACTAAGTAGACGGCTACACTAGTTTAGAAAATGGATTTCACATCGGTTTTTTTTGGCTTTTCGCATCGGTTTTCAAACTGATGTTGAAATGGCCGATGTGGTTTATTACCACTTTTCACATCAGCAAGACAATAATTCTTTTTCAGTACTTTTCACATCGGTTTCTAAAGAAACCAATGTGGTAACTCCACTTTCCACATCGGTTATTTTAAAAACCGATGTGATAACCCAACTATTCACATCGGTTTTAAAAATAACTGATGTGTAAAGTGGGGTTATCACATCAGTTTTTTAAGAAACCGATGTGAAATGTTGGGTTATCACATCGGTTATTTTAAAAACCGATGTGAAAGAGTTTATTTTTAAAAAAAAACACCCCTTTACAGTAGTGACAGTCCTTTCCCGTGTTTCAGTAATCCAGTAATCCACAGATCAATACATAATCTAAATATTCTCAACACAATCACTTTTGTACAACCAAAACACAGTAAATTAAAAGATTACAAACAATAAATATATTCAATTACATTCAGACAACAAAGATAATAAGAAAACAAAAGGCTACATATGATATATTATAGATTTCATGTCAAAACATACGCTACTACAGAAAAAGGCTTCAGTAGCACTTTTTTTTGGCCTTTAGTAGGGCTTCAAAGCGCTATCTATTCACCCGATACTGAAGGTGGGAGAGATTCAATAGCGCTTAAAAAAGTGCTACTGAAAGTAGGAATAAGCAGCGCTTCTTTGAGAAAGCGCTGTCTAAAGTTGGTAATTAGACAATCTATTACATACTTTAGATAGCGCTTTCTCAAGGAAGCGCTATCTATTTGTCACTTTAGGCAGCGTTTTTTCAAGAAAGCGCTACTGAAAGTAGGCATAGGTAGCGCTTCCTTGAGAAAGTGCTGTCTAAAGTTAGTAATAAGACAATCTATTACATACTTTAGACAGCGCTTTCTCAAGGAAGCGCTATCTATTTGTCACTTTAGGCAGCGTTTTTTCAAGAAAGCGCTACTGAAAGTAGGAATAGGTAGCGCTTCCTTCATAAAGCGTTGTCTAAAGTTGGTAATAAGACAATCTATTACATACTTTAGACAGCGCTTTCTCAAGGAAGCGTTGTCTATTTGTCACTTTTCAAGAAAGCGTTGTCTATTTGTCACTTTAGACATCGTTTTTTCAAGAAAGCGCTACCTATCCCCCCCCCCCCCCCCTTTTTTTTCATTATTCACTATTTTTCTACATTTCCCACCTGCACAACCATCCCTCATCAATTCACAGTAACACTGCATTTAGGTACATCACACACACATACACATATATAATGTACAAAGCTTATATACAATATTGGTAAGCATATATATATATATATATATATAAACCAAACCAAATATCAAAATCATGCATATAAAACCAATTAATTAAGTAATATACTTTAACACAATTCACAGTAACGCTTACACATAACCAATTCTACTATTTAAGTCCATAAACCAAAAGGTTGCTAACCTACACTAGATAATAACCATGCATACTAACAATGTGTACAAGCTAGCTAATCAACACACTAGTAATTATAAACAATTTGTGCATGCTGCTTCCATCTTCTGCTTGATCGCACAAAGTCTTTGTTGTCGGCCTGCATAAGATACACATACAGATCACTTGCACATACACACAAGTCTAATAATATAGGAGAGACACTAGCTAGCATAATATCAAAGTATGTCGTACCCTTTAATTGTTGATAAATTTCATAACCACATAACGACACCACTCGTCTTTAAGTTGAGTAAGTTGATCGTCGGAGTATATGATGCATTTACATTCAGGAAAATATTTCAAAATGAAAATTAAATCAAATTAGAATGACTAAATCTGAGTTATTAAATAATATAAGCTAGGTCTGAAATTAAATACCGTGGTTTAGATTTACATTTGGTTTTGAATGATGATTTCCTTGATAAATTTCAGATCGTAGTAGCCACATTCGTTGTCATTCGGTTGACGGGGGACACTATAAAACCAAAAATAATAAATTATTTCTTTTAATTTTTTAATTTAAATTAAAAAATTGCATAAGGATTTTCGTAAATACCATTATAGATATCCATTTAGTTGGCCTGGATGATTTAGAAATTCGAGACTTGCCTCCATGTAATCCTCGATATCATATATTAAAAAGCATTAATTCTATAAATCTCATGTGGATCTTTTAATCAAGATCACTTACGGGGAAGCAAGTAATTAAAAATAAATTTTAATCCAACAAAAAATGGTAATGTAATGATTACATGGAATGTAAAATCAGAATTAATAGAAGAAAACAGCTTGAAAGTAGATACAGCAGAACTACCCATTCTTCATACAAGATATATTAATTTTTTCCGAAGCATAGAATAAAAAAGGAAGGTGGGATTTAAGGTACCTGTTCACACTCTTTTCCGCACAGCCAATGTTCCAGATGCAGATATCTTGTCGATTGATCTTTTGCTCTATTTCTCAGGCATCCGACATGATCTACATAGGGTTAACAGACAAGAGACCATTAACATTGTAATGTTGATCAACATATGCAGTCACACAAAGGGAATGGATGAAAGATTGAAGTAAATATACATATTAGCTTACATTTACGTTCACACTGAGAGCAAGAGCACGACCATCCTCAGTCTTTTCGGTTTCAATTTTGTGGCAAATCGTGCAAAGACATGGTGGACAAAACCAGTCACCATCAGGGATGTCCTACACAGGCAGAATGAAACCATGTCAAGGAAAGAACTGAGGTCCAAAATCAATTATTTGAATGTTAAGCACTAAAATACATAAAATATAACAAGAATATGGCATGATTGAAAAGAAAAATAGTTAATCTACCTCCAAACCAAGACACTCCTTATGAAATGCAGACGGGCATTGGACACATAAAATAAGTTCACCACCATAGTGACAAACAGCACAAGTTGTGTCATCTTCACACAAATCATCAGTCTTGGTTGTTCTATAGTTTCCCTTGTCCTGAGATCATGCATTACTTGGACCTGGCAATCCAAGAGTGACCTACCATCCTTCAAAAAGATATTACAAGAAGGTCTGCTTTCACTACTGCCACTAGCATGATTGGCAAAGCCACCAAGACCATAGACCTTCTGGCAACAGCTACATTTTTTTTCCATCACGACTTATCCTCCCTTCAGCCACAGGAGGTTCCCTGCCTTGATTTTCTCAGTAATAAACCTTGGCTCTGATCGACACCATGTTTCTGTTTATTAACCAAGATATAACATTTTGACGAGGCTGAGAAGCGGCAAACACCTTATGCGACCTTTTTCTTGGTTGTTTTTGTAGCTCCCGCATGGGTGATCTATTCCTCTGGCCCTTTGGTGGGGTGGCCATTGAATTCTTCCCGCGTCTAAGAATTCTCTTCTCAGTTGGCACGACATCTGTAGTATTTAATCCAGGTTCCTTCTGAAGCAATTGGGACACACACTCTAATAGATCATCACCATCAACATGATCAACACCTTCCTCATTTGTGGCTGAGACATTCAAAGTTCTCTTTCCGGAAACAGTCCATTTAGGAATGTTTTCTTTAAGGTATAGTCTGCATGCACTTTGAAGTGTTCCCAGACTATGATTATGTGGAGATTTGAACAAAGCTCCCCTCCTTGTGTCAGTTCGGTATTCAAGGCTCCATCCTTCAGCTAACAGGTGCTTGGTAGCTTTCAATCTCCATTTTACTTTATCAGTCGGGCAGTTCTCTAATACATGCAAGTAATATTTCACAACAGCCTGAGGACAAAGTTCTGGTTCAACAAGATCTTTAACAGATGGCGATCGTGCCACCTTTGGAGGATTAACATCTAGATCCTGGCTCGTTTGAGGCTGGTCAGGATGTGAAACATTACTATCAATTGTAGGAGGTATCCTACTCTGATCATTCTGAGATTGCACAGAGTTCATGCTGGACTCCTTTTGCAAATAGTTACATACTTTTAAAAGTGAGTTGAAAACTTTTGGTCCTGTGTAACAGCAGTAGGTGACTTGTACCTGTATTGGCGTATTGAATAATATTTGTCTTCAATGGACTCAATTGTCCATCCAAGACAGGCAAGATGTTTTCTTACTTCAGCCTTCACATTTCCCTAAGGGTCTTGCAATGATATCCTAATACATATCGGTTAAAAACATTAGGGCTGAATTCAACTTGAGGCATTTCCACAGGTTGCCAACGTATGTTACTCGAACGTCTACGTTTTCTACTTTTTTCATTACAGCTAGTACCTGAAATTTCTTTTGGAGATTTAGGCAAGACCTCCTGAACTGGCCAGAAATGCACCTTCTACCACAGTTCTGTTCCAATCACAGCTAGCAGATGTTCCAATTTCAGAATCACAATGCTACTCAATTGGTTGCCAGAATTTCCAACAACGGCAATGTTGGCCTCATCAACTTCCAGATTCAATTCAACATTAGCAGAAGGTTCAACTGACTCCAGTTCTGGTGTTTCTTCCAAGAAATTTGTAGGAAGCTTTAAGGCTGGGAAAAGTTCTGTGAGGGTGAGAGTATAGTAGTCACTCACTACCTCCATTACAGGGACTCTCCACAAGTCCTTGTCATTACAGGGCCAATCCCTGATAATGCGAAAATCACCCTTTTCCCTGACATCATAATAAATTTGTTTGATTGAGACGGCGACAAAGGATACCTTCTCGTATTCTTAAATCAATTCGAGAAATACCCATTTCCCTCTGGGCTTCCAACTATCAGAGACTTCATCCCACTCCTGGGTGATCCGCAATTGATTGATTCCGACCTTCATTTCATCACCAAGATCTGCGAAGAAGATGCTCCTCTCCTCAGTTCCATTACAGGGATCGAATATTACACCCTCCCACCAAGCCTCCTGATAGTTCACGTCTACACACAGACCAAATGGGAGGTCCCACCCCCCAATCTCAACAGTAGGAGGGATCAGTCTGATAAACCCATGTTGGTTTATAGAACCCAAAACCAGTCAAGAGGTTTCCAGGTGCATTATCTCCGAAGGCTGCATAACCCATGCATCCACAGAGTAAATAGAACATTGTGGTAATCGTGATGCTCAATGTAGTGGCCTTTCTCATGGTCCTGTTCTCTGCAGGAGGGGATCTTATGGTGTCCTGCAACGGATCCAAAATGCTTTCTTATTGCAATGTTGTGCATTCACAATGCTACTCAATTGGTTGCCAGAATTTCCAACAACGGCAATGTTGGCCTCATCAACTTCCAGATTCAATTCAACATTAGCAGAAGGTTCAACTGACTCCAGTTCTGGTGTTTCTTCCAAGAAATTTGTAGGAAGCTTTAAGGCTGGGAAACGTTCTGTGAGGGTGAGAGTATAGTAGTCACTCACTACCTACATTACAGGGACTCTCCACAAGTCCTTGTCATTACAGGGCCAATCCCTGATAATGCAAAAATCACCCTTTTCCCTGACATCATAATAAATTTGCTTGATTGAGACAGCGACAAAGGATACCTTCTCGTATTCTTCAATCAATTCGAGAAATACCCATTTCCCTCTGGGCTTCCAACTATCAGAGACTTCATCCCACTCCTGGGTGATCCGCAATTGATTGATTCCAACCTTCATTTCATCACCAAGATCTGGGAAGAAGATGCTCCTCTCCTCAGTTCCATTACAGGGATCGAATATTACACCCTCCCACCAAGCCTCCTGATAGTTCACGTCTACACACAGACCAAATGGGAGGTCCCACCCCCCAATCTCAACAGTAGGAGGGATCAGTCTGATAAACCCACGTTGGTTTATAGAACCCAAAACCAGTCAAGAGGTTTCCAGGTGCATTATCTCCGAAGGCTGCATAACCCATGCATCCACAGAGTAAATAGAACATTGTGGTAATCGGGATGCTCAATGTAGTGGCCTTTCTCATGGTCCTGTTCTCTGCAGGAGGGGATCTTATGGTGTCCTGCAACGCATCCAAAATGCTTTCTTATTGCAATGTTATGAATTCACAATGCTACTCAATTGGTTGCCAGAATTTCCAACAACGGCAATGTTGGCCTCATCAACTTCCAGATTCAATTCAACATTAGCAGAAGGTTCAACTGACTCCAGTTCTGGTGTTTCTTCCAAGAAATTTGTAGGAAGCTTTAAGGCTGGGAAACGTTCTGTGAGGGTGAGAGTATAGTAGTCACTCACTACCTACATTACAGGGACTCTCCACAAGTCCTTGTCATTACAGGGCCAATCCCTGATAATGCGAAAATCACCCTTTTCCCTGACATCATAATAAATTTGCTTGATTGAGACGGCGACAAAGGATACCATCTCGTATTCTTCAATCAATTCGAGAAATACCCATTTCCCTCTGGGCTTCCAACTATCAGAGACTTCATCCCACTCCTGGGTGATCCGCAATTGATTGATTCCGACCTTCATTTCATCACCAAGATCTGGGAATAAGATGCTCCTCTCCTCAGTTCCATTACAGGGATCGAATATTACACCCTCCCACCAAGCCTCCTGATAGTTCCCGTCTACACACAGACCAAATGGGAGGTCCCACCCCCCAATCTCAACAGTAGGAGGGATCAGTCTGATAAACCCACGTTGGTTTATAGAACCCAAAACCAGTCAAGAGGTTTCCAGGTGCATTATCTCCGAAGGCTGCATAACCCATGCATCCACAGAGTAAATAGAACATTGTGGTAATCGTGATGCTCAATGTAGTGGCCTTTCTCATGGTCCTGTTCTCTGCAGGAGGGGATCTTATGGTGTCCTGCAACGCATCCAAAATACTTTCTTATTGCAATGTTGTGCATTGTGTGGAGAATATGTATTATCTTTTTTGAATTACCTGAATTTCAATGAGGATAATGGAAAAAGAGTATGCAAATTCCATTGCCCCAAGCACTTGTAAACTCCTCCATATTTTCTGTGTGCTAGTAACTACTCCAGCTTGTGTCACCGCGTCAATGCTAATTCCCATCAGGCTTCCTTTGAAACTTCCATTTCCTGCAAGATGATAAACAAGAATAAAAATTTGCACAAATAAGTGAATAATAGGTTGATGCTGCATATAAATGGTATGCACATAAAGTATTAATCTACTTGTACTTGTACCTGCTACTTTTGCCACTCCAAGACCCAACCCAACTGAAGAATAAGTAAAAGACATGACAGCTGCAACTATGGATAGCCACCATACTTGATCAAAGTCTGGGATTTGGGAAAATATCACTTCTGCTATACCAAATGTTATCATATATCCATTACTTGACATATGGCATGGATCTTTTCCAAGACTCTTATGATAGCAATTCGACCTTTTTATGGCCCTGAGGTACAGGCAGAAAGACCAAAAATACACACCATAAATTTAGTTAAGTGAGTAAGATCACCATTCATTTTTACTTGGTGAAATAACTTTCAACTTCTAGCAAACAAAATCATTTTATAGAGCAAGAAACAATAAGTATGGCCTAAGGACACTTATGATTTAACTCACATCATACTGACTGAGGCAACAATGGTATACCCAATTGCATCTCCAAACAGATTCACATATTGGATCAGGCCACATAACTTGACCTTTTTACCTCCTGAAACCCCAAAAAGAATGGCACCATCAATTTTATAAAAGCAAGGCATTGACTTCTCTAAGATACATATTATTAATGGTTCTTAAAACTTGTTACCTAAGATGGACTTTACTGCGTCCATGTAGGTGTAGTTTCTCGGTCCAGTAACAGGGTCACCCTCCCTGTAACACTGTGTTAGTAGGTTTGAAGTGTAGAGATTGACCACGGCAAAGAGAAGCATGACAACAGGTCCATCAACCCAGCCAAGCTGAGCTACTGCCCATGCAAGTGAATGCACTCCGGAACCTATGACAGCAGTGATGATATGAGCAGTTGCTGTCCAAAATGATATAGAGTTCCTATCACACGCAGAGAATATCGGTTGGGATCTTAATCACAGTAACTGATATTACATTCTATGAATGGAAGAATTAACAATGAATGTTATATTGAATCCAACAAATGTATCCTTGATTAGAGAACCAACCAACCAATATAAGCTGTTGAATAAAAAAATTACCTCTGATGATGAATACCAAGAGAGAAGGACAGAGAGAGGGATCGAGGAGAGAAATACCCAAAATAAAGTTTACACCTACAATAATAATTTCAAGATTTTCGTTGAAATACCCAAAATCAAGTAAACAATAGATTAAAAAACAGAAGGTTACAGAAGAGGGAGAAGGAGGAGAACAAACCGAAACAATGAAGGAGATGGAGCAGTCGTCGTTGGCGGAGATGGAACAGCCGACATTAAAGGAGATGGAACAATCGTCGTCGGCAGCGCGAATGGCGGAGAATGCGGCGCACGAACGACGGAGAAAAGCAGAGACAGCACGCGAATGGCGGAGAAGGGCGACAGAACAGAACTTGGGCGGAGGGCGTGCGAACGGCGGAGGAGAGTGGACGGAGAAGGAGCTTGAACAGGTTTCTGAAACTCTGAAACGCAGGGAATGAGTGAACACCGAATGCTAGGGTTCTGCAGGTGGTCTCGGATGCTAACAGTGGTAGACGAACGGGCTCGGCTGGGTTACTACACAAGGGAGACGAGAGTGGTGGTGGTAGACGAACGACGGCGGTGGTAGCTTAGGTGGTGGTGGTAGACGAGAGTGGTGAGGGCTTGGAGAAATAGGGTGGGAGAGAAAGAAGAGGTTCTGAGAGATGAAGTCCCGCAAAATTTTTGAGAGTGGGAGGGACAGTGTGCGTGGGAGGGAAACATTTATTTTTAGCGTAAGGAATAGACACCGCTCCCTTGAACAAACGCTATCTTAGGTTATGAATAGATAGCGCTTTCTCAAAAAAGCGCTATCTATTCATCACAAATAGATAGCGCTTCCTCAAACAAGCGCTATCTATTCCTACCTATTAACTTTTAATAGCGCTTCCTTGGAGAAGCGTTGTCTTAGGTTATATCTAAAATAATGTTTCTTCAAGGAAGCGCTACTAAATGTCTTCCACCTATTTTTTAATAGCGTTTCGTTTAGAAGCGCTGTTAAATGTGCGCTACTAAAACCCTTTTCTGTAGTAGTGATATATGAGTCAAAAGTGCACGATAGCTAGTACAAGATGCGTTTATTATAAACTAACTACATACAAACTATGGTAATTGGTACTCAAGAAAGAAAGTTGCCCAACGCATCCTTATGTTATTGATGTCGTCATCAGAGAGTGGAGTCGGATTGTTGAATATCTGCAAGTTTAATTGGACATAAGATTATATCTTTTAAGTAATAAACTAAAATAAAACATATAACAAGTCTATATCTATTAGAACTAATTGTGTTACCAATTAGCATTTACCTCCTGCCATCTTTCAGTTATACCAGAGGAGATAATTTCGACCATCCACTTCATCACATAATATCCACATTCCCATGATCCACGTTGTCTACGAGACTACGTACAAATGAAACCCAAATAGAATATAAGGAATTAAATAGAAATCAATAATTATACCCACTACGCTTGAAGCATTTGTAATAAATATCTTACGTTAGGGATAATCCATCTAATAGCCCGTAGCCTTTCACCACACAGCATGTGGATTGCATCAATAGAACTATCATAAGAAAATAAACATTAATTAACGTATATCTTATAAATTTCAGATGATTAAAACAACTTCATTACTGATTATAAATTATTTTAATGCTTACGTTTCCATGATGATCTTCAGTTGCTTCGCCGGCTAATTTCCCATCGAGCAGAAGACCACGAGATTCAATACAGGGCACAAGATCAACAATTGCCAATGTTTACTGCATTTGCGGAACAATTAGTAACTAAGTCATATATAGTACGTTATAATTAAATAACTGGTACTTACTTATTGAGATAAGGCGCAAGGTAGAACTGATGATCATCTCGGGCAAGTATATCACGTATGGTATCGGATCTTCTGATGTTGGGAGAACATCACCATGAATGAGCATGGGGTCAATGAACCCATAAAGGGTGAGGTTGCCTTGATCAACTAACATGCGATGCAGATACTTAATATATTGATAAAACATGTTAGTTATCATAGTATTTAAAATTTAATTACTTAACTTACAAATAAAATGAACTTACGTGCACCATAACGAGATGTGTGCAGTACTAACCATTTCACGAGCGAGCACCATCTCCATAAGCTCCTTCTTTGGGATATACAGATCGTCACCTGGACTGGCATCATGTTCCAACCATACCAAAGCTGCATCAACCTCCATGTTCACAACCTATATAGTCAGACGTGTAAAAACACCACCAGGATCCTTTTTGTCAATCCCCTAAATAACAAAGCTATACATTAGTAATCACAATTAAGTTATTTCATTCGTAATTAATTGAATGGTCAAATGAATACCTTGGAAGGAGCAGACTTCTCTGGTCTTCCTGGATCCGACCTTTTAGGCAGAATATCCTTTCCAACATCCTAAAAAAACATTATCTTTAAACAATAATAAATAATTTCAACTATATATATAGAAAAACACAACTAATTGAATACCTCGGATGCAACAAGAAACCTGACCAGTTTTCTTGGGAAGGGGATGAAGTTACCAGTGGCCTGGCCCACTGTTTGAACCTCCTCAGTGGGCATAGGGACTCGAGCATCAGCATATCGAATAATCTCAACCACGACCCTCACCTGATCATCCGGTAATAAATGGTGGTGTATGGTATTACCTAAGTTATGTGCCCTCCCCAATGCCACTAAGCGGCGATCATGATGATCATCAACATACAGCTCACACCTTTCAGGGTCATCATCATCATCATCATCATCATCATCATCATTTTCAGGCTGACGAGGAGGATCACATGAGCCCTTAGTGCTCACATGGACAGAGGGTTTGGACACCTGTGTTTTGCTAGGACATAGCAGTCATTATTGCCAGCTGCTGGGAAAACTGTTGGGCCATCTCCTGCCTAAGCTCATCTGCAATCTCCCGTTTTAGCCATTCTCTATCTGCATCAACATCCCTATGGCGTTGGTGTGTAGATGAACCATGGTATTGGCAAATGCCAACGCCCCATCCAACACTAATGACATGGCCCGGGTGGTCTGGTTTACCGATGGCAGCAGCTAAGATATCCTCGCGTCCTCTAGGAACAAAGGTTCCTTAAGTGGCCTGCTCGTCCAAGGCATCCTACAACATATAAAATGTTAGGTCACATTACAATTCAATAATATTGTTAAAATCACAATTACAATTCACACTATACTTACAATCTTCTCGGCTACTTGGCGGGCCTCCTCAGATGTATATTGTCCCGTACTTCTTTGTCGGGCCCTCTTCCATTTACGATGGCGTGGGGGTGGAGGTGGATCAACAACTTCTGGATGATTATCAGCTGTAGGATCTGCCTGAGATGCTTCTTGCTAAAGTCTTTTCTTTTCCACTTGCACCATTGTCAGGTTAAGTTTTTTATATCCCCCACGAGACAGTATATGGGGGTAGACATTCTTGCTTTCGTTTTCCTGCCCCTTTTTCCTATTCTCCTGTTATAAATAGAAGACAATTAAATTACATAAGTAAAGTAAGAAAATTAATGAAATTACATAAATTTAGAGAGAACTCAAATAAGTTAACCTAAAAGTTGTGATCATGTCGGCTCTGAACAAAGCGATCCCACGTTGCCTGGTCAAGAAACAGGTACACCTCAAGTGGGTTCTTTTCACAGCTTGGCTTGAATACATAATATATGCCCAGGTCCACCTTAAAAGCCCTGCAACGCTCACTAGCATACTTTATCAAACGCTTCTTCATATCCGTCGTATCGGCAGGTCAAAGGCGAGCTACATTAACACCAAAAGAATCAACGAATTATTGTATGATATTAATAAGATTAAGATAAAGTAGATACAAACACAGGATGTAAAAGTATAGATACCATAATACTCTCCCATATCTCATCCTTCACGCCCTGCGGTACATCTTTCCAATGCTCAATAAGTATACTAGGCTTGCTTCGAGCAAGGGTCACCACAAAACAGATAAACTGCTTTGCCATTGGCCCAATAGGATTGAGATTAGCATCAAAGTTGATTCTTATCCTTTGATTTGAACCACGGTTGGCAGTCAAATTGCTCATTCATGTTGCACGTCTACCCTTTCTACCCGTAGAAGGGGTCTCCGACCCGCTGCATGAAGGAAGGATATCCTCAGGAGCAGCCATGTATACCTGTTTAGACAAAAAATAAATAAATTGTATGTCTGGATAAAGTATGACATTCACAAACTTCTTTTCTCTTTTTTTGATAAAGTATAACATGCTGGGGGCAAATAAGTCTTCTTATCCCCCACTTTATGTGGAGCAAACTGCTTTCGTATACCCATCGCAACTAGATCCACACGATCATTCACACCATCCTTTGTCTTGACTTGAATGTTGAGAAGCGTTCTGATTAAACTGTCACACACATTTTTCTCTACATGCATCACATCAATACAATGTCTTACATCAAGCTTGCACCAGTATGGAAGATCAAAGAAGATCGACCTCTTCTTCCATATACTCTTCTCAGTAGCCTTCTTTTGGGTCTTCCCATAGATAACATTAGTGTTCTTCACCCGTTCATAAACTTGGTCTCCAGTCAAGGCCACCGGAGCAATTTCATTCTCCGGCAGTCCACTGAAAACTTTCCTCAATCTACGATAAGGATGATTACGCTGGAGAAATCTCTGATGCCCAAGGTAATCTGTCTTCCTTCCATGTTGCAGTTGATGGTGAAATGTTCCTTCTTCACATATTGGACATGCTTTATGCCCCTTAACACTATACCAGCATAGGTTCCTGTATGCTGGAAAGTCATTGATGGTGAAAAATAACATGACACGCAATCTGAAAGTCTCACGGCAATACCCGTCGATCACATCAATGCCTTCATCCCGCAACATTCTCAAGTCTTCAATCAAGGGACTTAGATAAACATCAATATCATTTCCTGGCTGTTTTGGACCCGAAATCATCATACTTAACATAATGTATTTACGCTTCATGCACAACCAAGGAGACAGGTTGTAAATTACCAGGAGAACAGGCCATGAACTATGAATACTACTTAAGTTTCCATATGGATTCATTCCATCGGTAGCAAGTCCAAGCCTAAGGTTTCTGGGCTCATTGCCAAACTCTGGAAACAAACTATCAATTCTCTTCCATTGCAAAGAATCAGCCGGATGACGAAGCTATCCATCACATTTCCTCTCATCTGCATGCCATCTAATATTATTTGCATCCTTTTCATTAGCAAACAATCGCTTGAACCATGGAATTACTGGAAGATACCATAACACCTTCACTGGATGACCCTTGGGGACCGCATCACAACTAGAATCACCATCCTTCACTTTGTAGCGTGATACCCCACAACTAGGGCACTCGGGCATCTCTTCAAAATCTTTCCTATACAATATGCAATCATTGGGGCAAGCGTGTATTTTCTTATACTCCATACCCATTGGACACAATATCTTCTTCGCCTCATAGTTTCGGGACGGTAATGTGTTACCTTCTGGAAGCTTGTCTTTCAACAACTCAAGCAATTCGGTAAAGCTTTTATCGCTCCACCCATTTCTCGCCTTCACATTGAACAATCTTAACACTGTTGACAACCGTGTGAAATTAGTGCACCCCGGATACAAAGCCACTTCCGCATCACTGCACAAAGTATCATACACATGTGCTTGCCGAAAAGACAGTTGCCTAACATTACGGATCATGTCCTCTAGTCCATCGTCCATATCCACATCATCAACTTCCTCTCTATGCGACACCCTCGTCCTATCTAAAGATTCACTACATATCCATATTGTATAACTCTTGCAAATCCCCTCACAAATAAGATGCTCACGTATCTCCTCAGCTTCTAATTGTCTCTCATTCAAACAGTTAACACAAGGACAATAAAACCTTCCGTTACCACTATCAGGAGCATTTGTTTTTGCAAATTGTAGAAAATCTTCCACTCCATTCTCATACTCATAACTTGTCCATCTAGTATTCATCCAACCGCGATCCATGACTAAAACCAATAACTTTGTACTTAGTCCAAGATCTTCATCAACTACTTCTAATGACATGGTATGGCCCTATCCCATTCGAGAAGAAACTTTTTCAACATTCGGTAACCAGTTAGTCGTTAACTCTCATGCTCACACTCGACGGAATTTCGACATCATTTCCCTTCAGTCTCCGACGTACACGACTTGAAAGCGATGACATCCACCACGATAAAGTATGCACCCGGAGAACGAAAGGAAATGTATCAATCCGAAATTTCATCAAGTATATAACATGAGAATCAATGAATAATTATTTTAACTGAATGAAGACAACTTTTTTTCCCAAAATGTCCAACTTTGGACAATTCAAGATCCAATACAATGAGCGGTACCTTAAGCACGTACACGTGTGCTCATTAGTATTGTATCTCAAACGGGAAACTAAGGCGCTTTAGTAATTAATTAACATTAAGAAAAATAATAAAACACTCCAATCCCCAAGTACAATACAAACAAAAACCAAACGAGAAAAATGGAGAGGAGAAAGCTTACCGGGTGTGGGAAGAACACTCAGCCGGAAACCATAATGAATAATGAATATTCTGCTTAATATTCATCTCGGAACTTGTACCGTAATATATAGTTTCAATAACAGCAAGTGTACCTATACAAAAAGAGAAGCACTTTGTGAATATTTTCATAACAACACCAGAATAACAAGTTCACAACAACAATTATGTAGCTTGATCAGTATAGAAGCATAAATACAGATGAACTATGATGACAGAGGTAAAGCACACATATACATATAAGAAATAGCTGAGCTTTTAGTAGAAAATCCAAGTTGATGACAACAACAATTATGTAGCTTGATCAGTATAAAAGCATAAATACAGAAGAACTATGATGACAGAGATAAAGCACACACATACATATAAGAAAGCTTTTAAGTTACAATTTCTCAGAACAATGAGCCTCCATTTTGTGATTCTCTGATAACCAAGGATACTTTTCAACTCGCCAAAATCAAGCTATCAGTCACAACAGATATCATGCATTTAATGCTATCTCTAAATGGGATTATTCAAAGTAACCGTTGAAGAATTACAAGAGCAGAAGAAGGTCACCATATAAGTAGAAGACCTTGGATATTGAAGAACAACTTTTGCTAGCCTAAATTATGCCAATACCATTCTTGCGTAGACAAGCTCTTATTCTTTCATTCTTTCAAGAGCAAAAGTCTGTATTCATTTAGTTTGAATATTGTTGTAATATTCAACTGATCTTAAACTATCATATTCTCACCCATAGTGATTTAAGAAGATCAACATTTAAATATGTGATAGAGTTAGAGCCTGAAGAGGCTTGGTAAGAAAGTAATACTTGTAGCCTGAAGAGGTGTTGAATACTTGTTGTGTAATCTATTTGGAGAAATAGTGAAAAAATCCTTGAAGTCGAAGGGACTGAACGTAGCTCTTGGTTGGAAGAGAGTGAACCTGGATAAAATATCTTGCATGAATTTTCTATCCCTAAACTCTTCAGTTTATTTGCTTATACTAACTGTGGGGTTTTGATATAGCTTTTGTTGATCTTTTAAAAAGGATTTCTTGTGTGCTTAATCTTTTTATCTTCTGCTTGTGAAAAAGTTGTGCAAAAGGATTTATGCGAAAATAATTAACAAACACAATTCAACCCTCCCTTCTTGTGTTTTCCTGTGCCAACTTCAGTTGGTATCAGAGCTCAGCCTTGACAGGGTTGAGCATCTTACAAGTGCTTAGGTAGTACGATCCTACAATCATGGATGTAGAAGGACAAGATATCAACAGACCTCCTCTCTTTGATGGAACTGATTATGATTATTGTAAAAAGAGGATGATGGCGTTCTTGGATGCACATAATGCTGGCATCTGGGAACTAATAGAAAATGGCTACACTGAGCCAAGGAGTGAAGCTGGAGCTGTAGTGCCTAGAGCTGAATGGACTCAAGAGCAGATAATCCAACATCAACTAAACTTGAAAGCTAAGCACTATCTCATGTGTTCTATCACCAGATCTGAGCATGACAAGGTTCATAGTTACAACACAGCGAAAGAAATTTGGGTTACTCTTGCAATAGCTCATGAAGGTTCCTCACAAGTGAAGGAATCAAAGATAAGCATGCTGGTTCACCAGTATGAGCTATTCAAGATGGCAGATCATGAAACTATAGATCATATGTTTGGAAGATTCCAAACAATCACCAACAGTCTCAGGTCTCTTGGAAAGGTCTATGAAAATAGAGATCACGTGAGAAAAATTTTGAGAAGTCTCTCAAAACAGTGGAGACCTAAGGTAACTACCATCCAGGAAGCAAAGAATCTGAAAACTCTTTCTCTGGAAGAGCTTTTGGGTTCATTAAAAGTTCATGAACTTGAACTTAATGAAGAGGAAAACTCCAGTAAAGGAAAGTACATTGCCTTAAATTCCAAGAAAGCTAGTTCCTCAAAGATACTTAAAGTTGCTGAGTCTTCAGATGAAGCTGGTTCATCAAATAATGAAGATGACCCAGATGAGGATGAACTATCTTTCATCTCCAGAAAAATACAACACATGTGGAGAAAGAAAGGTGGATTCAGAAGGAAGCAGCTCAACAAAAAATTCTCCAAGGAGAAGTCAGATTCCAAGGAGAAAGGTCCACCGCTGTGCTTTCAATGTAAGAAACCGAGACACTTCAAAGCTGACTGCCTAGAGCTGAAGAAGAAAAAGAAATTATTTAAAAAGAAGAAAGTCTTGATGGGTACTTGGACGGATCTTGACCTGTCTTCTTTAGATGAAGAAGATGAAGCAGGAGAAGAAGCAAACATGTGTTCATGGCTGACACTAGATCAGAAAGTGAATTCAATGATGCTGAGGTAATAGAATCTGATCCATCCACTCTTCAAACTGTTTTTGATGAATTACTGCATGAATCATGTATACTATCTAAAGAGTATAAGGGTCTCAAAAAGAAGTTTATTAAACTTTCTAGAGACTATGATAACGTCTGCACAGTAAATCAAAACCTTAGGGATGAGAATGAAACATTAAAATCAAACAATGCTAGTCTGACTGACAAGACTAAGTGTAAGTCTAATAGCTCTTGTGAAGTTGAAAAATTGAAACAAGATGTGACATACTTGACAGACTCTCTGTCAAAAATGGTTAGTAGCTCAGATAAATTAAATCATATATTAAGATATTCTAGATCACCACATGACAAATCTGGCATTGGTTATGATAAAGAGAAGCAAGATGCATCTCTAAATAAACCAAAAGTGCATACATAATATAAGGCTTTTAAAGCCCGTCCACAGCATACTAAGTCAAAGCCAAGCCCTTCCAATACTTACTGCAAAGATGTGGAAAAAGTGGGCATGTGTCATCTAAATGCATACATAACAAGCATGCAAAGTATTCACGACCTATGTTCACTAACAAGAATGGACCCAAGTCAATTTGGGTACCCAAAGATAAGATAATCCCTGTTGCAGATCTGCTTAACAATAGGAAAGAAACCGAAGTCGTAGTACTTGGACAGTGGATGCTCACGACTCATGATAGGAGAATGGTATATGTTCCAAGAACTTAGACCCAAAGATGGTGGCTGGGTCACTTTTGGAGGAAATCAAAAAGGAAAGATCATTGGTATAGGTAAAATTGGTAAACATCCTTTTCCATCCATTGATAATGTTCTGTTAGTAAATGGTCTTAAACATAATCTGCTTAGCAATAGTCAATTATGTGATAGTGGGTTTGATGTTCAATTTAATAAGAATATGTGTTCAGTCAAGAAAGTTGATGGATCACTCTTATTCACAGCCCAGAGGCAAAACAATCTGTATAAGATTGACTTAGAGGACCTCTCAAATCAAAGTGTGTCATGTCTAGTGTCCATTGAGGATGAGCGATGGATTTGGCACAAAAGGTTGGGTCATGCAAGTTTGAGATTAATCTCAAAACTGAAAAAAGCATAACCTTGTAAGAGGACTATCAAACCTTAGTTTCAAATCTGATGCTCTCCGTGATGCATGTTAGAAGGGAAAACAAGTCAAAGGTTCCTTTGAATCTAAGAATGTTGTTAGTACCAACAGACCACTAGAATTACTACACCTTGATCTTTTTGGTCCAACAAGGACTTCTTCTGTCAGTGGGAAGAAATATGGTCTTGTCATAGTAGACGACTATACTAGATGGACATGAGTTATGTTTCTTGATCGCAAGGATGGGACATTCAAGGTCTATTCTGTATTCTGCAAACGTGTACAAAATGAAAAAGGCATGTGTATAGCTTCAATTAGAAGTGACCATGGGGGAGAATTTGTCAATGAGCTATTCCATGAGTTTTGTGAAGAAACTGGTATTTAACACAACTTTTCAATACCAAGAACACTACAACAAAATAGTGTGGTAGAGAGAAAGAACAGATCTCTTCAAGAGATGGCTAGGACTATGCTCAATGACAATTCTGTCCCTAAGCACTTCTGGGCTGAAGCTGTGAACACTGCCTGCTACATTCATAACAGAATATACATTAGACTGATTCTGAATAAGACTCCTTATGAATTGTGGAAAGGCAAAAAACCCAACATTTCATACTTTCACCCCTTCGGATGTAAATGTTATATTTTGAATACAAAAGATCAACTTGGTAAATTTGATGCTAAAGTAGATAATGGAATCCTTCTAGGATTTTCTGAAACTTCAAAAGGCTTTAGAGTTTATAATTCTAGAACTTTAGTTGTATAAGAATGTACTCATGTGAAATTTGATGACAAACAACATGATAAGGATCTATCAGAGCTAGATGATGCTTTTGCAGATGTTGATCGTAACATTTCAGGAGAGAAACCAGAAATCAAGACTGATATCCAAGTAGATGACACTTCTCAACAACAACCTGAAACTTCTACCTCTCAACAGGAAAATCCTCAGAAATCTTGGTATTTCAGAAATTACGATCCTCAAGATCAAATCATTGGTAACCCCAATTACAAGCTAAAACTAGGTCAACTTTCAGAGAACAAAGTGATTCACCTCGTGTCTCTGAATGTGAACCGAAGACTGTGGACGAAGCTCTACTGGACGATGGATGGACTCTTGCTATGCAAGAAGAGCTAAATCTGTTTGAGAGAAGTGAAGTATAGACGTTTGTACCCCTGTCTGAAGACAAGTCAGTCATTGGAACCAAGTGGGTCTTCAGAAACAAGCTTGATGAAGATGGTAAGGTAGTGAGAAACAAGGCAAGACTTGTTGCTCAAGGCTACTCTCAAGAAGAATGTATAGACTACACTAAAACTTTTACAATAGTTGCTAGACTAGAAGCTATAAGAATTTTAATATCACTTGCTGCACATCATAGCTTTATGCTTTTTCAAATGGATGTTAAAAGTGCCTTCTTAAATGGGTTTATTAATGAAGAAGTATATGTCATGCAACCTCCAGGCTTTGAAAATACACATCACCCTAAACATGTTTATAAGCTTAAGAAAGCATTGTATGGACTTAAGCAAGCTCCTAGAGCTTGGTATGATAGGTTAAGTTCGTTTCTAATGGACAATGGTTTTAACAGAGGAAAAGTAGACACAACTCTATTTAGAAAATCTATTAAGTCAGATTTCATTATAGCACGGATTTATGTTGATGATATAATTTTTGGTGCTACTGATAAATCTCTATGCAAGGAATTCTCTAAGTTAATGCAAAAAGAATTTGAAATGAGCATGATGGGAGAACTCAAATTCTTCCTTGGACTTCAAGTTAAACAGTCTATGGACGAGGTGTACATCCATCAGACTAAGTATACAAAGGAACTTTAAAGAAGTTTAAGATGGATGATTGCAAACCAATGAATACCCCTATGCATCCACTTCAATACTGAACAAAGATGATAAAGAGAAAAAGGTAGACCAAAAGGTATATAGAGGTATGATAGGATCTCTTTTATATCTGACTGCGTCTAGACCTGATATAATGTTCAGTGTTTGCCTATGTGCTCATTTTCAATATGATCCTAGAGAGTCTCATCTCTCAGCAGTTAAAAGAATATTTAGATATTTAAAAGGTACTACTAATCTAGCTTTATGCTTTAATAAAAATGATGATTACAGATTAGTTGGCTATTGTGATGCTGACTATGCTGGAGATAGAATTGAAAGAAAAAGTACCAGTGGAGGATGTCACATCATTGGAGCTAAACTAGTATCATGGTCAAGCAAAAGGCAAAGTACCATTGCTCTATCAACTGCTGAAGTAGAATACATATCATCTATAAGCTGATACTCACAACTTCTATGGATCAAACATCAATTGGAGGACTACAATGTATTTGTAAGTAGTATTCCACTTATGTGTGATAATACTGCTGCAATCAATTTATCTAAGAATCCAATATTGCATTCTAGTGCTAAGCATATAGAAATCAAACATCATTTTGTTTTGGATTATGTGCAAAAAGGTGTGTTTGATATTTAATTTGTAGATACTGACCATCAATTGGCACATATCTTCACAGAACCTCTTACCGAGGACAGATTTATCTTTATAAGAAAGCATTTGAATATGTTGTATGTGGATTGAGCTAGTATAATTATTGTTAAATTGATCGTCCATTACATGTTCTCTATGCACATCCACAAGTAATGACGTCTAGAGCAAGTGGATTCTAAGCGTCCACTACCTATGTCTTTGCATGTCCACTCTTAGTCTTATGTGGACTCGTCTATGCACACATTTATTAATTTGTTCTTGAACACTTTTATATAAAACTCTTCTCTTTCCTTACTGAGTTAGCAACTCTCATCAATCCCATCAAGACCTTTTTATGGTCCCAAGTTACCAACGCCGTTTTATCATTATGACATGTCATATCAAAAGTTTTTTTAAAACCTTTTCATATTAAAGATTCTTTTAAAATAAATCTTTTCCTTCTGAGAAAGACTTTATGCTTCCATAATCACTCGATCTCTCTCCCTTTACCTCTCTCTGCTCTCCAAACCCTAAGCTCGTTGATCTTCTACAATGGCATCTTCAACCTTCAACATGGACAAAATAAACCTAGCTATAGAGCACCATTTCAACCTTAATGTGCTAAAAGACTACAATCTTGACATAAGAAAATATGTCAATGCTGCTGGCTGGGAAGGACTCTTCGTAGAGAAAGTCTCTGTTTTCCCAAATCTTGTCAGGGATTTTTGGAGAAACATCCAACTGACAGAAACTGACTTCTACTCAACCGTATTAAGAAGGAAGATTACAGTCTCGGAGAAGACTATTGCTGAAGCAATCTTCTGTGCTCTGGAAAGACTAGTTTTTACTGAGTCTTGGGAAGAAGACTTGGGCGGTTATGAGACAATAGAAGTCTGTCTCATGAACGAGGAAACGGTCAGGACTCACTCGTGGAAGGCTGTTGAAATGAAGGATACCGTTCGTATTCTTCACCAGTTTCTCAACAATGTGGTGCTTCACATGGTTGGGTTAAAGGACAACCTTTCATCTCTTCACAAGTTCTGTCTCTGCCATCTTCTCATAGAGACAAGAATCAATATTCCAAGAATCCTTTATGGAAGATTCAGGGATGCGGTGATGATTAAGAAAAAACTCTCTGCACTCCCCTTCTGCCACCTTCTCTCAAAGATCTTCAAGTCTCAAGGAGTATATCAGTTTCTTGCTGCCAAGATTCCTGAGGAGCAAGCAAGGATACTGACTGATAAACCAATGTCTGCTGCAGACTTTGGAAAAATGAACATAGCCAACATGAACCTCAGTATGAATGCTGCTGCAATGGCTAAGACTGAGGAATTATTTCTTTGCTAAAGAAGAGATGATCGAACAGAACAATGCTGAAGTCCTAGGGGTTAGAAGGGTAACCAGAAAAAAGACAACTACTGCAAGAAAGCATGCCCCCAAAAGACCAGCAAGTGGGAATGCTATCAGGGAGCCTTCTATTGCCAATGCTGCAAAGAGGCCAAGGAATATTATCATCTCTCATAATGAAGATGAGGAAGCTGATGATGATAGCATTCCTATCAGCTCTATCCTAAAGAAGCAGAAGACTTATGCTGCTGCTGCGAAGGCCGTTGTGCATGATCCTTCAACTTTACCAACAAAACCAAGGAGACAACCAGCAAGAAAATCTAGGTCAACCAACCTCCTAAGGTAACTATCTCTACTAATGATCTTGTTCAATTAGCAGTAGATGACCTTGTATCTAGTTTAGAAGCTAGGATAGATGATATAGCTATCCCCTCTTCAAATGAAGTATATATTCCCTCACCACCTTCACAACTACCACATATAGATAACAATATTACCATTGAAGCCCTCTTTCCAAAACCCTTGAAAAATCTAATTCCACCCATAAGTCCCTCTTCCACCCTTTACAATGGCAAATCTAAGGATTAGGCCAAAGTACAGAGAGAATGGAAAATACTCTTCGACACCATTCCACAAGAACCAGAACTCATTCTTAAAAAATGGTACCCATTGGCTGAGTATGAGTTTGAACCCCTCAACATCTATCCTTACTGGTCAACCCCGAACCCCACACTCCATCTGGCCCATTCCCTTCACAAATGTTCAATGAACATGGACCTTTCCCCACTCACCTTCCCCAACAAAGATTTCCTGCCAAGAAAATCTACCCCAACTTAGTGAAACTTCCACCTCTTAAACCTTTCACTGATGGAGTAGAAAGAGTTATCATATCTGACTGGCATACAGATCCAAACAAAAAAAATCTTGGAAGTGTTCTTGAGAAAAGAGCCAGATCCTCCAGGCAAATCCCTGTTGTCATGGATCAGACTGTAAAATGGATGACTTTCAAACATCCAAGTATATATGGAGCTGCTGTTGAAATGGGATGCTGAAATGGGAATTCAGCCACTTCAGAGCAGACAGAGCTACACGATTTGTCCCTCCCACTTGGTTAAGACACTCCACGTCTACAAATGTTGGTGTTACGCCCTACAAAATCTGTCTTAGATTTACAATGATTGATCTAAACAAGGACAAGGACAGGAAGCATCCAAGGCACAAAGGAAAGATGCCAGTTGTTGAAGACATCATGCTGGATCTAAACTCTGAACCCTTTGACCACTCACAGATGGATTACATTCAATACTTGCCAATTGAGATGGTTGATGGGCACGAATCTGCAAGTGTATGGCTTTGTCATCAAGTAATAAAAAGATCGAATCCATAGGGACTGATGAGCCTCTGTTTGACTGGTTTTATAACTAGTAAAGACCTTGGCTTTGTGCTAATTTTATATCATTTTCACCCAAATTAGACTTGATTGTCCTTAAGTAGCATTTTGAGTCTATAAAGTATTTTTAGGTTAATTTAGTTGATTTAGAGTTAAATAAAATACTTATGCTATTTTCTATTTTCAGGTTAATAAAAAAAAGAAATAATTCGGGTTCGCCCCGCGAAGAAGATCTCGCCCCGCGAGTCACCAAGCCCAGAAAGTCAGAGACGATCACGGTTTACCCGTGTTGAAGATCACGGCTGTGGCAGTTTTGAAGTTGAAGCGTTCGCCTCGCGAGCATACATTCGCCTTGCGAGTCTGGAAGCCAGAAAGCATCACGGTTGGCCCCTGATGTTCATAACGGGCGTAACAAGAAGACTCTTCAGTTACTCGCCTCGCGAATGATATGCTCGCCTCGCGAGAATACCAAAGGTTGCAGACTGTTCACAATATTCGCGTCGCGGGAGAGGCTTCGCCTCGCGAGAAAGCTGATTCCAGAAATTGTATTTAAGCGTTTTAGACAGAACTGAAGGGAGTTAGTCAGAGTTAGCCAGTTTTGGCTAGTTCTTAGGCAGTAGTAGTAGTTTGTCTTCTTTTCTTAGATATGTTTTGTTTTCCTTCTGTAATGGAGAGTTAGTCTCCTAGATTAATCTACTGTGATTGGTTTCTATTACATTTGAGGTTCTATAATTCCTGTTTTATTTGCTTTTCTCTTTTCAATACAAAGCTATATGTTTCTGTTTGTTATTTCAGGAATGTATAGTGTTGTATTGATTCATTTCGGTGATGTTATGTTTCTATACTTAATCGCGTTTGTTATTTCGCGTGTGTTCGTTCATGTTCGTTTGTTCATGAGAGCTTAACCCCGTTTGTTATTTCGGGAATAGGAACATACATCCGTAGTAGTGATTGCGTTGTTAATTGTTGCTACAACCGGGAAGGGATTAGAATCCGCTTAGGGCTTGGATTTATTTGAACCAATGATAGTGGGAAACCAAGAATAGTAGGTTAATCGTTCTTTAGCTTATTTGTTAGTCTCTTAAACTGCCTGTTTTTATTGCTTGGTTTTCTTTATTTTGTCTCAATCCAAACCCCCCCCCCCCCAAATTCTGGCTTTTACTAATTCTCTGTTAATAACAACAACAACTAAAGAGTCCTTGAGAGACGATACTCGAGTTGTCGCTCCCTATCTGCATTATTTTTGTAAACGCTCGTTCTTTTTGGCGCGTGGCGACAGCGCGACCAAAAATTGGCGCCGTTGCCGGGGACTCTTGTTTGTTGTTATTAGCAGAAATTTAAAAAAATATATATATTCTTTTCTGAATTAGTTTTAGCAGTTTTGTCTGCTTGTCTGGTTGTGAATTTTAGCACCCCCCGTGGATAGTTATATGCGAAATTACATGCCTAATGCTTACTATGAGCAACCACCATGCATATATTTTCCTGATTTTCTTGGTTTATCACACTGGTTGCCAAGGTTTAGTGGTTTTGCAGGTGAGAATCCGCAGGAGCATCTGAGGGAATTCCAGATTGCTTGTTCTATAATGCTGAGACCTGCAGGAATAACAGAAGATCACATTCAGATGGAAGCTTTCCAGTTCTCACTTGAAGGTGCTGCAAGAGATTTGTTGTATTGTCTTGATGAGAATTCCATCTCAAGCTGGTTTGATTTGAAGGAAGCCTTCCTGTTGAGTTGGGGAAACTATCTAAACCCTTGGTATGGAGACTCACAACTGATGTTACCACTGGCACCACCCCAGAATCCTCCCCAAGTGACCACATCTGCACCTTCCGAACTTTCACTAGAGGACATGCTCAAACAAATGACTGAGAATAATCAATGGATAGCAGAGCAAAATCTCGAATTCCAACGGAGGATGGAAGCCAGTAATCTCGAATTTCAACAGATGATGGAGACGAGTAATCTTGAATATCAGAGGAGTGAAGCTGAATCTCATAAGTTGGCTATGCAAATTGATCAAATTGTTGCCAACTCGGCTGCAATGCTAACTCCACAGCCCCTTGAAGAACATAAAGATTCACAAAAGTTATTCCTGAAAATATTTCTGATGATGATTCTGATAATGTTTCTATTGATGAACTGTGTGTTGAATCCCCTGATTCTAATGCATGTGATGATTGTTATTGTTCTGGCACTGCTTTGTGTGTAGAATGTTATTTTGAAAGGTATGTTAAGCAAAGCATCCATATGGAACAGGAGGCAGATGAGGTTGAGGGCCATGTTCATATAGGAAATGAGCATCAGGAGGATCAGGAGGACATCTGCTTCCCCGTGCCTGAGGATAATGAAGAACCTTTGGAAGTAGATGATTCAAGTAAATCAATTGCATGTTTTGAGAGTAATGGGGTGGATGAATTAATTGCTGAATTTCCAGACATTCAGAACTTTACTGATTCATTTTATTGTGATATATGTACTGACTCTACTAACTCTAACCTTTGTGTGGTGTGTGCTGAAATTTCTGCATGTATAGCAGGTGATGAATTTGTTCGTGCAGTGAATGAAGAAAGTGAAGAAAATGAAGCAGCACCAGTAACCCCTGCTAACTGTTTGCCACCTCCCCCTGTGGAACCAAAAGCTCTGGATTTTGCACCCTTGGATTTTGCACCATGGCCAGTCCAAGAGGTTGAGCCCCACTTCTATTGGGAGGATTTTGTTGAGAAAGCGGTCAACTGTGCCCCAAGAGGAAGTGAGAAGCCCGCCGCACTTGGCGGAGTTACCATGACTATCAGGCACCCACTTCCATATAAAGGCTGCAAGTTAGGGAAGCATGGAATGAGCTTCCATCATTTGTCTACCACGTGGGCATTATGCTATAGGCCATGGGAACCGGGAGGATCACTTCGCAATTTGAGCATCCCGTGGCCATTGTATCACAGACAATGGGATCCTGGTGGACCACTCCAATGAGTTTTCTTAACCCTTATTCTTTTTAATTTTCTTTGCTTTACTTTATTTCTGTCTTGTTTTCAATAAAGCTCCTGAATAATTTGAGAAGCTCAGGAGTTGTGTTGAGTCTAGTGTTGGCAAGTTTATTGGATTTTATTGATTTTGCATAGATTGATTGCATGATAGTGATGACTGTTTTCCCCCTAGGATATGAATTTTTTTTGAAATTTGATCCCCATGTAATTGAAAACTGAACTTTGAGATTTTATTATGATGGCATGATTTATGATAAGTTTGGGGTGATAGGAAGCACACACTAGGGATAAAATCTCTGTCAAACAATTTGCAAAATAATGTCCAGGTGAGGTTTTGAGCCTCCAACATTTTTTTTTTGACTGTGTGAAAATCTCTTTAAGTTGCACTTTCCTGAATTTGCTTGAATCTCTTTTTGGTTTGCATGATTATGTGTTTGCTTCAAATGATTTAGGCATTTTCTTTGTAAATAGCTACTTGGCCTAAAATAACCAATTCCTGATGCATGTTCCCTAGTTAGCCTCTTTTAGCCTGATTAGCCTATTGCTTCTTGATAACCTAATGTTATAAGCCCAAAAATCCGGAAAACCATGTTAACCCGATCTTAGGATTAGGAGAGCATGGAATCTTAGAATGGGTGCAAGAAACTAAGTTTGGGGTGGCTGCAAGGTGTAATATGTTGTTGGGATTGAAAAAAAAAATAAAGATAAAAAAAAATAAAATACAATAAAAAGGTTGGAGCCAAAGGCTTGTAAAAAAAAAAGAAAAAAAAAGAAAAGAAAAACAGAAAAAAAATAAAAGTGCAAAAATGCCAAAAAGAAATAAAAAGGTTGTAGTCACCCAAGGCAAATGAAAAATGAGAAAAGGAACTTGAGTGGAAATTCAAAGTGTAAATAATGTTCATGCTCTCTTAGTTCCTAGGATCTTCAGCCTAGTTCCTTTGTATATCCTACCCTTAGCCAGGCCCCATTACAACCCATAAAAGACCTTTTGATGTTGCATGCATGTTTTCTGTGGGAATCATTTTGAGATGAAAATCAAATTTATGGGAAGTGCTCTTGAAAGTGAAATTGAGTGAATGTTGTTAGCCTGACAAACTGAGCGATTGAGTGAACACAAATTTCCCTTGTGAGGAATGCAGTTGTTTGAATTTGGTGATCTCCTTCTTGTGTGTGACTTGGATCCCCTGCTTAGAGTAATGATTGTTTGAATGATGAAATTCTCAATTGTTTAGAATAAAAGATTGTGGGGATTACTTTGCTTGAAGGGGGGAACATTGAAAAAAAAAATAACTGTTTTGGTGAATTGCTTGAAATTTGTGTAAAGTTGATTGAATCCTTAAGCTTGCCAGGTCTTGAGTCTTTTTAAGTTTTTGAGTTGTAGTTTGCTTGGGGACAAGCAAAGTTTAAGTTTGGGGTACTTTGATGAGCCTCTGTTTGACTGGTTTTATAACTAGTAAAGACCTTGGCTTTGTGCTAATTTTATATCATTTTCACCCAAATTAGACTTGATTGTCCTTAAGTAGCATTTTGAGTCTGTAAAGTATTTTTAGGTTAATTTAGTTGATTTAGAGTTAAATAAAATACTTATGCTATTTTCTATTTTCAGGTTAATAAAAAAAAGAAATAATTCTGGTTCGCCCCGCGAAGAAGATCTCGCCCCGCGAGTCACCAAGCCCAGAAAGTCAGAGACGATCACGGTTTACCCGTGTTGAAGATCACGGCTGTGGCAGTTTTGAAGTTGAAGCGTTCGCCTCGCGAGCATACATTCGCCTCGCGAGTCTGGAAGTCAGAAAGCATCACGGTTGGCCCCTGATGTTCATAACGGGCGTAACAAGAAGACTCTTCAGTTACTCGCCTCGCGAATGATATGCTCGCCTCGCGAGAATACCAAAGGTTGCAGACTGTTCACAATATTCGCGTCGCGAGAGAGGCTTCACCTCGCGAGAAAGTTGATTCCAGAAATTGTATTTAAGCGTTTTAGACAGAACTGAAGGGAGTTAGTCAGAGTTAGCCAGTTTTGGCTAGTTCTTAGGCAGTAGTAGTAGTTTGTCTTCTTTTCTTAGATATGTTTTGTTTTCCTTCTGTAATGGAGAGTTAGTCTCCTAGATTAATCTACTGTGATTGGTTTCTATTACATTTGAGGTTCTATAATTCCTGTTTTATTTGCTTTTCTCTTTTCAATACAAAGCTATATGTTTCTGTTTGTTATTTCAGGAATGTATAGTGTTGTATTGATTCATTTCGGTGATGTTATGTTTCTATACTTAATCGCGTTTGTTATTTCGCGTGTGTTCGTTCATGTTCGTTTGTTCATGAGAGCTTAACCCCGTTTGTTATTTCGGGAATAGGAACATACATCCATAGTAGTGATTGCGTTGTTAATTGTTGCTACAACCGGGAGGGGATTAGAATCCGCTTAGGGCTTGGATTTATTTGAACCAATGATAGTGGGAAACCAAGAATAGTAGGTTAATCGTTCTTTAGCTTATTTGTTAGTCTCTTAAACTGCCTGTTTTTATTGCTTGGTTTTCTTTATTTTGTCTCAATCCAAACCCCCCCCCCCCCCCCCCCCAAATTCTGACTTTTACTAATTCTCTGTTAATAACAACAACAACTAAAGAGTCCTTGAGAGACGATACTCGAGTTGTCGCTCCCTATCTGCATTATTTTTGTAAACGCTCGTTCTTTTTGGCACGTGGCGACAGCGCGACCAAGGACCGTGATCTTAAATAACTATCAATTATTAAATCAATTAAACTGGACTAGAAAAAGATTTGGAAAAGATTTGGTTTTTAAAAGATTAACTAACAAATCAAATTTCTAAAATGCAATCAAACAAAATAGGAAAGTAAATCAAATCTGAGATTTTTCAATATCAAAAGAGATTCCCAGGAATTTGGTTACCAACAAGACTGCTCATGTTACTAAATTGACTACTTCTCTTGTTAATTATCGAAATTTGCTTTGAAGGTGAATTGATCCAAAATAAGTTAATGTTCCCTCTCGGGATATAATAACCGTGCCCAATTAAACCAACCCATACTCTCGTGGTAATTGAATTTAAATTGAACCCTTTGAGATTCTTGACAATTTAGTGAACCCTCGAAGGACCTCTTCTAACACTCGTGATTTAAGTCCTAAATTTTAACACTATAGATCCAATACCTAAGTTCACCGTTAAGTTCCTCCTTAGAATATCTATGACATGCAAATAAGTGCGCACCAAATTCTTAAGTAATTCATGCAATATAAATTAAATCGAAAGCAAATTGAAATTAACAAGAAGTAAAACGTCAATTCTGTAACACCCTGTTTTTCGTATGCTTCTTTATCGGTAAATACATCCTTTAATGTGTTTATTTTTTATAAAATCCAGAGGATGATTTTAAAATCTCACTTTTTCATCTTTCTCTCTCCAATCACATCATGTCACATTAACTCTTTATCCTCTCTACAAGCAACCAACCTTATTTATTCTCTTTCTTCTTCCTATAAAAACCGTGATCTCTCCCCCTCACTCTCTATAAATACCCTTCATTTCCACACTTCATCACTTTCCTCCATTTCTTACATTTTCACTTTACTACATTTCTTCTTCTTCTTCTTCTTCTTTTTCTCTTACAAAGTTTACATTTTTATCAAGCTTTTCTCTTAAAGTTCTTCATCATAGTTGTTCATCTTGTTAAGGGTAATACTTCTATGTAGTTCTTTTTTCAAAGTTTCATCTTTTATTTCAAAGTTTTCTTCATATGTCCTCTATGTGCTTTTAACTTCTAAAACCTCTCAAAAATGGTAGAAAACTCCTTTTGAGTTGAAACCACTTTCTATATTCTTGTATTTACTCATACTATCACATACTAAAAGGTTGTTTAATACAAAGTTTCCTAACCTCTTCTTTCTAAGGAGGCTGAAACCATGTATGTGGTTTAGGTGGATCTTGTTTCAACTTTTACATGTATGAGTTTGTATTTGACTTTCATTTCCAAGATGATCATGGACCAAGGCTCCTTTATGTTAAAGGATGCTATGTCTAAGTGATTGGAAAGTTTAAAGATTTTTACCCTATTTTTATGTAAAGACCAAAACCAATGAGTTTTAAGGCAATGGTGTTTAAGTTTTGTTTTCCAAAATGATCATGGATTAAGACTCCTTGATATAAGAGGATGCTAGGTCCAAAAGATTGGAAAGTTTGAAGATTTCTAACCCATATTTATTGAAAAGGCCGAAACCTTAAATGGTTAGGGCAAAGATGGTGAGTTTTGTTTTCCAAAGTGATCATGGACTAAAAAGCTCCTTATGTTAAAGGATGCTATGTCTAAGTGATTGGAAAGTTTAAAATATTTTCTTGCTTTATTTTCCTATGATGGCCGAATGTAACATTTGACCTAGGATGTGTAATTTTATTTTGTTTTCCAAGATGATTATGGATTAAAGCTCCTTCATGTTAACGGATGCTATGTCCAAAAGATTGGATGATTTAAATATCTCTAACCTCACAAACTTGTTAAGGTCGAACCTAAGAGTTCATGGTCTAAGACATTTGATTTTTCCATTTTACGAAATGATCATGGTTTCAAGCTCCTTACTATGTATGGATGCTAACCTGAAGAGATTGGAAAGTTTAGAAATTCCTAACCTATTTACCTATGCTTGGCCGAAACCCTAAGTCGAGTACTTAGTAGGATTTTTAATTCAACCTTGTTAAAAGATTGTTGTTTGTGAACTTCTAGCACTTAAGGGTCATGATGCAAGAGTCGCATGAATTTCGGAAACCCCTAATCCTAGTTTATTGTATGAACCGAACCTATACCTCGTGGTTAGGTGTTCTCGAGTGATTTTTTTAACTCATGATTTTATGTTGGTAACCTTAGACTTCCATCGCCGGAGAAGCGAGGACGTTCGTGAACCTTCTTTTCAAATCCAAAACTCTTAACTGCGGCGTGAGGTAAGAGGGAATTTCCTAAAGATATTCAATAACTGTATGCATGTGTGTATGTGTTTAACTGGATATTTATATGTTGATTGAGCTTACTTGTTTATCTAATGTACTTGAACTGTTATGCTATTATCTGGTGTTGAAATGTGCTTGTTCTAAATGTTATAATGCATGTCTGTGATGAACCGCTTTCAACTGTGATATTAGTATTGAACTGAGAATATCAGAGCTAGTCGAGTCTTTCGAGAATGTTTAGGTTTAGTTCTGTTGTGTTGAAGTTATGTTTTTCTCTGTCTAGATGTTGTTTTAATTACTTCTTTGAGGTAATGTGTGATAACCCTTGGTTCACATCCCTTTTCTGGCTGTTATCTGACAGCTTGTGTGGTATAGGTCAGTATGAACCAAAGAGGTGCTTATGGACGTGGACGAGGCTACGGAGGAATGGATTTCGCTGCCCAAGCGCTGGTTGAAGTGGCCGCTGCCATAGCTCTTCAGACGGCTAATGCTGCTGCCCAGAACCAACAAGTGCAACAGGGGGCAGAACAAGCTGCAGAGGGAAGGCATTTGGATGCTTTCTGACGTCCGAATCCATCGCAGTTTGATGGAGACGTGGATCCAATAAAGGCTAATCTTTGGATTCAGGAGCTAGAGAATATCTTCGATCTAGTACACACTCCATAGGAATCTAAGGTACCATATTCCGTGTTATAGCTAGTGGGTGATGCTGAGTACTGGTGAAAGGGCACCAGGAAGTTGTTGGAGGCTGAAAACCAGGCGATCACCTGGGGAGTATTTCGTGGCAAGTTTCTAGACAAATAATTTCCTCAGAGTGCCCAGAAAGAGAAGGAGCAGGAGTTCATGAGGCTGAGTCAGCGGGACCTAACAGTATGGGAGTATGCGGCGAGGTTTGAATCCCTTGCCTAGTATTTCCGTTTCTTTCAAGACAATCCCAGTGAGGAATGGAAGTGTGAGCAGTTTGAAGCCGGTCTGTGCTTCGAGATTAAAGAATCGGTATTGCCGTTGGAGATCAGGAACTTCCAAGCACTAGTGGAGAAGTGCCGAAAAATTGAGATGATGCGTAGAGGAAGGGATAACAAGGGAAGCATAGGAGGACCTGTTCGTCCTAAGAGCCAGAATCAAGGCCAGAATTAAAAATGGAAGCAGAACCAGAGGAAGTTGTATCACCATGCATCTAGCTACAACAAGAAACAACAAGCTCGTCCCAGTGTTTCGGGGACAGGAAGTCGAGGCCACAAACAACGATCAAGGCCAAGAAAGGAGATGTTTCAGGTGTGGAGATCCGAGCCACCTGGCCAATGGTTGCCCGAAGAAGGATTACAAGTGTAACAACTGTGACCACGTGGGACACTTGGCAAAGGAGTGCCGTGCACCGAAGAGGGAGTATTCTGTCAACCATGCGAGAGTAAACAAGCCAACCGTTAAGGGAAAAGTGTATACCATGAGTGGTGCTGAGGCATCGAACTCCGCTGATCTTGTGCAAGGTGAGTGCGACATTGCTAGTAATCTCTTGTCTGTACTTTTCGATTCAGGCACAACTCATTCTTTTATTTCGATGGATCGTGTGAAAATTCTAGACTTGCCTGTTTCTTCCTTGCCATATAATCTGATTATTTCTACCCTAACTATTGAACCTGTGACTGTTAATTCTGTTTGCTTAAATTGTCCCATCATCGTTCAGAATAGACATTTCCTTGTAGACTTGATACGTTTGCCTTTAGTACAGCTAGATGTAATCTTAGGCATGGATTGGTTATCTTTCAACCATATCCTAATAGATTGTGCTCAGAAAACCTTAATGTTTAGGGAGGAGATTTCTGGATTTTTATCTGCTAGTCAGGTATGAGCTTCTTTGAAAGAAGGAGATCAAGGTTACATGTTGTTGTTTTCCTTGGACATCGAGAGCGAGTTTGAATTGGAATCCGTACCTATCGTTCAAGAGTTTCCGGAGGTTTTCCATGAGGATGTACCTGGATTGCCACCTATTCGGGAGATCGAGTTCGCGATTGATTTGATTCTAGGCACTGGACCAATATCCATGGCACCATATCGCATGTCGCCATCAGAGTTAGAAACTTTGAAGGACCAACTTGAGGAGCTGATGAGGAAAGAGTTTATACGACCTAGTGTGTCACCGTGGGAAGCTCCAGTCCTGCTAGTAAAGAAGAAAGATGGAACGGCTAGGCTGTGTGTGGACTTTCGTCAGTTAAACAAAGTCACGATTAAAAACAGATATCCTCTTCCAAGGATAGATGATCTTATGGATTAGTTGCCTGGCGCGACAATGTTTTCAAAGATAGATCTGCGGTCAGGATACCACCAGATACGAGTAAAAGCAGATGTTCCTAAGACAACATTTCGAACATGCTATGGGCATTACGAGTATTTGGTGATGCCGTTTGTAGTGACGAATGCACCTTCTATATTCATGGACTATATGAATAGGATCTTTTGTCCCTTTTTGGATGAGTTCGTAGTCGTCTTCATTGATGACATTCAGATCTTTTCTCCGGACAAGGAGACTCATGCTGAACACCTTAGCATTGTTCTTCAGATCTTGAGAGAGAACCAGCTCTATGCGAAACCAGAGAAGTGTGAGTTTTGGTTGGATCAAGTTCAATTCTTGGGTCACGTAATATCCTGCGAAGGAATCGCTGTTGATCAGACGAAGGTCGAGGCTGTTTTGGAATGGGAAAAGTCGACAACGGTAACAGAAATCCATAGTTTTGTGGGTTTGGCTGGCTACTACAGCAGGTTCATTGAGGGATTTTCCAAGATTGTAGGACCTCTCACCCAGTTGACTCGTAAGGACCAAGCGTTCGTGTGGACAGAAGCCTGTGAGAGAAGCTTCCAAGAGCTGAAGAGGAGGTTGACAACCTCACCGGTATTGATCCTACCTGATCCCAAGGAATCTTTTGAGGTTTACTGTGATGCTTCGCATCAAGGTTTGGGCTGTGTGCCGATGCAAAATCGGAAAGTTGTAGCTTATGCTTCGAGGCAGTTGAAGATTCATGAGAGGAACTATCCGACGCACGATTTAGAACTGGCTGCTTTGGCCTTTGCTTTAAAAATCTGGAGACATTACTTGTACGGGGCTACTTTTAATGTTTTCAGTGACCATAAGAGCTTAAAGTACCTGTTTAATCAGAAGGAGTGGAATATGCGTCAGAGACGTTGGTTAGAATTCCTGAAGGATTATGACTTTCAACTACAGTATCACCCTCGAAAGACGAATGTAGTGGCTGATGCCTTGAGCAGGAAGTCAATTCACGCATCAGTGATGATGGTTAAAGAGCAGGAATTGCTGGAACAATTCCGAGATCTAAGTTTGTTAGTTGAGAGTACGATAGGAAAACTGTGTCTGAACAGGACCACTGTGTCAAATGGATTAATGGAGCAGAAAAAGGAGAAGCAAGCGAATGATCAGTATCTGCAGACAGAAAAAGACTTAGTACGTCAAGGAGCTCTGTCAGAATTTAGAAAAGGAACAGATGGAATCTTGAGGTTTGGAGAGAGAATCTGTGTACCTGATGATGATGAGCTGAGGAAACTGACTTTAGAAGAGGCTCATAAGAGCATGCTGAGTATGCACCCAGGGGCCACGAAGATGTATCAAGATCTTAAGAAGTTGTACTGGTGGTATGGGATGAATAGAGATGTAATAGAATATGTCGCTTCTTGTTTGGTATGTCAGAAAGCCAAAGTGGAACACTAGAGACCAGCAGGAATGTTACAGTCTTTAGATATCCCAGAATGGAAATGGGATGGAATCTCGATGGATTTCGTGACCAGTTTACCAAGGACTAAGAAGGGTTATGGGGTTATATGGGTAATAGTGGACCAACTGACTAAGTCAGCTCACTTTTTTCCAATCAATATGAGATACTCTACGGAGAAATTAACCCAACTGTACATCGGATAGATTGTTAGACTGCATCGTGTGCCTTCGAGCATTGTTTCAGACCGAGACCCGTAATTTACATCGAGGTTTTGGCAGAGTTTGTAAAAATCGCTTGGAACGAAACTCAGATTGAGTTTCGCATATCATCTGCAGACGGATGGACAAACGGAAAGGACAATCCAGTCACTAGAGGACTTGCTGAGAGCTTGTGGTTTGGAGGATGTCGGGGGTTAGGACGAGTCCCTACCATTGATAGAATTCAACTACAATCGTAGTTTCCATTCAAGCGTTAGAATGGCACCTTATGAAGCCCTGTATGGTCGACGATGTCGGACGCCTTTGTGGTGGTACCAGGATGGTGAGAGTTTGTTGTAGGGTCCAGACTTCATGCAACAAACAACAGAAAAGGTGAAAATGATCCAAGAGAAAATGAGGACTACTCAGAGCCGACAAAAGAGCTACGCGGACAAGAGACGATGACCTCTAGAGTTTGAGGAAGGCGAACATGTATTCTTGAGAGTCACGCCAACTACTGGGATTGTCAGAGTACTAAAGTCCAGAAAGCTTACACCTAAGTTCATTGGACCCTACCAAATTCTTCGTCGTGTAGGTCCAGTAGCTTATAAAATATCTTTACCACCCTTTCTTTCCAATATCCATGATGTTTTTCATGTCTCTTAGTTGAGAAACTACATTCCTGATCCATCACATATCATAAAGCCTGATAAAGTACAGTTAAAAGAGAACCCGTCCTTTGTGACTTCACCGGCACGAATCGTAGATAAGATGACAAAGCAGCTCAGAGGTAAGCAAATTCCTTTGGTCAAAGTCATCTGGAATGAGACAACCGGAGAAGCAACATGAGAAGCTGAGGACAAGATGAAATTGCAGTACCCTGAGTTATTTCAAGGTACGTAATTTCGAGGACGAAATTCTTTTTAGAGGGGTAGAGTTGTAACACCCTGTTTTTCGTATGCTTCTTTATCAGTAAATACATTCTTTAATGTGTTTATTTTTGATAAAATACAGAGGATGATTTTATTTAAAATAAAATCATTTTCTTGTGTTGTTTTACCGTATGAAGCCACAGTAAAATTTTAGGTCGAAAATTCAGATGAAAACCGGTCTGGGTTCTCACTGCCAGTACAAGTTTACTGAGCTAGAGACAAAATTTGAATTCGTGAACGAGACGGTTAGTGTTTTTAGGATGTTTTGTGTGGGTTTGGAGTTTTTCGAAAAATCTTGTTCGAGGCCAAATCTTAGGGATTTCCCGGGCGAAATCGTCGGGAAATACGATCGGGGAAGTCATCTGATATGCAATGGAGCAAAGCACCATGAGGATGAAGTGACATGAAGTGACTTGATGTGAAGACTATGACACACCTCAAAAAGTGAATCTTGACTTTTTTCAAAATCTCACTTTTTCATCTTTCTCTCTCCAATCACATCACATCACCTTAACTCCTTATCCTCACTACAAGCAACCCACCGTCTTTCTTCTCTTTCTTCTTCCTCTGAAAACCGTGATCTCTCCCCCTCACTCTCTATAAATACCCTACATTTCCACACTTCATCACTTTCCTCGATTTCTCACATTTTCACTTTACTACATTTCTTATTCTTCTTCTCTGTTAGAAAGTTTACATTGTTATCAAGCTTTTATCTTAAAGTTCTTCATCAAAGTTCTTCATCCTGTTAAGGGTAATACTTCTATGTAGTTCTTTTTTCAAAGTTTCATCTTTTATTTCAAAGTTTTCTTCATATATCCTTTATGTGCTTTTAACTTCTAAAGCCTTCAAAAATGGTATAAAACTCCTTTTGAGTTGAAACCACTTTCTATATTCTTGTATTTACTCATACTATCACATACTAAAAGTTTGTGTCAAACAAAGTTTCCTAACCTCTTCTTTCTAAGGAGGCCAAAACCATGTATGTGGTTTAGGTGGATCTTGTTTCAACTTTTACATGTATGAGTTTGTATTTGACTTTCATTTCCAAGATGATCATGCACCAAGGCTCCTTTATGTTAAAGGATGCTATGTCTAAGTGATTGGAAAGTTTAAAGATTTTTACACTATTTTTATGTAAATACCAAAACCAATGAGTTTTAAGGCAATGTTGTTTAAGTTTTGTTTTCCAAAATGATCATGGATTAAGACTCCTTGATATAGAAGGATACTAGGTCCAAAAGATTGGAAAGTTTGAAGATTTCTAACCCCTATTTCTTGAAAAGGCTGAAACCTTAAATGGTTATGGCAAAGATGTTGAGTTTTGTTTTCCAAAGTGACCCTGGACAAAAAAGCTCCTTATGTTAAAGGATGCTATCTCTAAGTTATTGGAAAGTTTAAAATATTTTCTTGCTTTGTTTTCCTATGATGGTCGAATGTAACATTTGACCTAGGATGTGTTATTTTATTTTGTTTTCCAAGATGATTATGGATTAAAGCTCCTTCATGTTAAATGATGCTATGTCCAAAAGTTTGGATGATTTAAAAAGATCTCTAACCTCACAAACTTGTTAAGACCGAACCTAAGAGTTCATGGTCTAAGACATTTGATTTTTTTCACTTTCCGAAATGATCATGGTTTCAAGCTCCTTACTATGTATGGTTAGAAATTCCTAACCTATTTACCTACGCTTGGCCGAAACCCTAAGTCAAGTACTTAGTGGAATTTTTAATTCAACCTTGTTAAAAGATTTTGGTTTGTGAACTTCTAGCACTTAAGGATCATTGATCCAAGAGTCGCATAAATCTTGGAAACCCCTAATCCTAGATTATTGTATGAACCGAACTTATACCTTGTGGTTAACGTTCTCGAGTGATTTTTTTAACTCATGATTTTATGTTGGTAACCTTAGATTTCCATCGCTGGAGAAGCGAACGTTCGTGAACATTCTTTTCAAATCCAAAACTCTTAACTCCGACGTGAGGTAAGAGGGGATTTCCTAAAGATATTCAATAACTGTATGCATATGTGTATGTGTTTAACTGGATATTTATATGTTGAATGAGCTTACTTGTTTATCTAATGTACTTGAACTTTTATGCTATTATCTGATGTTGAACTGTGCTTGTTCTAAATGTTATAATGTATATATGTGATGAACTGCTTTCAACTGTGATATTAGCATTGAACCGAGAATATATACTGATGTTGATTGAAAGTTTGCTAACCCAGACTTGTGTCTGCGCTCAACTGTTATAAGGATTAAAAAACCTTAATAAGCATTAAAGATGATGGGATTGGTGTTCTTTTCCAAAAGCTCATTAACTTAAAGTACTTGTTTTAAATGTTGAAATGGTTTTGGAGAACTATTGTTGTACAAGAGAAAAATCCTTTTCGAACTATGTGTCTTCAAGTGAAAACTTTCAAGATTATTTGGCAATATCCTATTGAGGATTTTCAAAGATAAAAGTATCTCAAAGATGCTTTATAATAGATTTTAAAAGAAAAGGTTTTTTCCTAAATTTTTTAGAAACTTTCCGATAGCCTGGATAGGTTATCGAGGATTCGGTTTTGAATTTGATTTTCACTGAACGAAAAATAAGTACTTAAGAAAGAGAATCTAGTACGCGAGAAGTCGCCACTAGTATTCAGTTATACACACGTGATCTTGGATCAGTGTTAATTCGGGGCCATGAGTCCTATTAATGATGTTCTGGACTGAGGGTCCAATTCTCGAAATTGAGGACAGTGCACTCTGATTTCATTTTGGTGGACTGTGTGTCCTAATCACGTTGTTGTGGACGGTGTGTCCTAATCACGTTGTTGTGGAGTGTGTGTCCTAACCACGTTGTGATCAACGTTGTTAAAGGTGAATGTTGTTTTCTACAACCACAACCCTTGACTACGGCATCGGTCTCGCGCGTTGTGGTTGAGTATTCGGACTGTGTGTCCTATGCTTTATGTTTTCAAGTGATGGAGAAATGATGCTTAAGTCGTTAGCTTTGAGCTGCGACATCGAAACAGAATGAACACAAAGAAAACCTTTTAAATAAAATATTTTATCATGTGCATTTCCCCAGGCAGACGTGCTTTCTTACATATCAGATACAAGGTGGTATCTGGGAGTCAGTCCATGTGACCAGTTCAGAGGCACCTGTGACGTTACTCGTCCTGAGACCATAAATGCATGAGGGTGTGGAGGCAACTGCCCGGTGGGCTAGAGATTGACCAACTCTAATTCTTCTCCAGTGGAAAACGGTGTTGATATCTCATGAAATTAAGTTAGAGCCCAATATTGAAGTGCCATGCATATTTTCAAAGGTTCACTGTTCGGGTTTGAGACCCTTTGATATAACCCTGTTATGTTATGTATATGCATGATTTAACTGCTTGTATGATTATGTGATGTATGTATCATGTATATGGTTGTTGTGGGATATATCTTATGACGGTATCTCACTCTTGCACATTTGTATGTTATGTTCTTTTCTTCTTGTATCGGGTATGCGCGTGCTTTTAGATGGATCCAGATGTTCCCTTGGCACAGTCAAGCTCGAGGAGCAAAGTGTTTGAACATGCTGGGACGGCAGGGAACTGGACTATACATGAGGGTACGACGACCGCGACGTATCGAGGACCAGTCACGACGACCGAGTCGAATGCTAACGGAGTACTCGTACGAAGGATTCATACCGTCGAGACGAGGACAGTGATGCTTCCACCTCCATGGTACTACCTTCATACGCTACAAGTCACCGGACTCCTTCATGATCATTTTGATCCAGTTGAACCGCTTGCGGAGGATCCAGTGGAGGAGGATCCCGAAGAGGATACTGAGGAAGAACCTTATGAGCTGATAGAGGTCGAGGAGGAGGAGGAGGAGGAGGAGGAGGAGGAGGAGGAGGAGCCAGAGTACCATCCGTAGAATCCCGGCGATGACAAAGTCCCTATCGACGATGGTGGTGACGTTATCGATCCGGCATCTGATATCTCGTCTGAGGGTAGCGTCTGTGGCCACTCTGCTTGCAGGAGGCATTGGTAGATCGTTCGTCGGCTTTTGGAGTTGTCCCGATAGTCCCTAGGCTTTTAGAGCCATCTTTTGAGTCTTGTACCCAGTTCCCTATTCCCGGTTTGATGTTTTCTTTTTACCTGTTTCTTCAGTAGCTGTTTTAGCGTATGTTGGCCAGTTCGACAAGGCCTGTCTTGTAATCAAACCTAAGATCCCAAGTGGGGCAATTATATTTATATGTGTGATGTTAATTTTCATGTTCTAAGTGTTCATCAACTTTTCTTAACTGCTTTTAACAAAAAAAAAAGAGTACCCTTTTTCAGTGACCTTATATAAAAGGTTATTTTTCTGAAGGCGACCAATGTTTTAAATAAGTTTCTTTTTCGCAACGGGTAACCATGTGATGCCGGGTTTTAGGGTGTTTCAAATTCATAACATAAAACAAATCTTGGGCATAGTCCCAATTCCTAGAAATAAAAACAACTACTCAAGCATTGCCATGTTCATAGCAAGCTTGATTAACGAAAGCATAAAAAGAAAACCTAAGAGAAGAGAAGAAATTGAGAAGAGGAGAAATCCTAGTTTTTGCCTAAGGTAGTAGCCCAAGGGATCCCTATTTTCGAGCCTAATTGCCTTATTTATAGAGTAGGTTAACTTGAATCCCAAGATGTTAAAAAATCAGATTAAATCAACAATTAAAATTCCAGATATTGCGCGTCACGACCGTGATTCCTGTCACGGCCAGGCCGTGATGGATTCTGACTTGGAGATGGCTTCACTGCTTGGTCTGTCACGGCCGTGACCACCATCACGGCCTAGCCGTGATCAGTTCTGCTTGTAAGGGTCTGGTTCAGTTGGCTTGTGACGGCCGTGACCAGTTCTGAGTTCAACCTTCTTTCTTTTTAGCCATACTCTATTATGGCCGTGATGGGCTCTGTTTGGCTCATTTTCTTGCAAGCTATGTCTTCATGAAAGCTCCATCACAAATGATCCTGAGCATTTTAATCTTCAATTCCTGCACAAAACACCACAAAACCACCTTACCCGTTCCAAGGTAAAAACTAACAAGAATCAAATTAAAAATGCCTAAACTACGTGAAAATGCATGCAATATGATAAAGAAATATGAGGTGAAATAACACTCATCAAACTACCCCAAGCTCTAGATTCATGCCTCTCACTAATTCGATCACTCTTTTCACCTCACTCAAGTGTTTAAGGACATTTGACAACTCATTCAATTTCCTCAAGGAATGTACCCTACCATAAGCTTGACTATTAACCAAATCTCTACATTATTAATGAAAACTCATAAGAATCAAGAGGACTTTTATTTTGATTGTAATGGGACCATGGGATTAATTGTTAGGTGGGGAAATCAAGAAAGGGAAAAATTCAAGAAGGCTAAACAAAATATCAAACAATGCAAAGCATGACAACCTTCTAAAATACCTTTTTGGGCTTTAATTCACTTTTCCACCTTTATTTCTTTCTTCCTTTTTATTTTTAATTTTTTATTCCTCACTTTCTTTTTCTCATCCCCTTCTCCATTTTTTTGTTTATTTATTTATTTATTTTTTTGGAGAAGGGGAGATTTCCAACTTAAGAGAAATATTTTTCTAACTTTTTCATCTCACAATTTATTTTTCAAACCACCTTTTTGCCCTTTATGAAATACTTTAAAAGGTCTCATACCAAGCATCATTCATCAAAATAATTCAAAGTACTAAGAAAAGAATTATATTATATTAGGCTCAAAATTGGGCAACTAAGGGGTAGCATTTAATCAGTCAAAGCTCAAAAGGCTAGAAAAATACCTAGTGCCTCCATCATTTTCAAATATGTTTTCAAAAATTTTTAAGTTTCAAAATGGTTTCAAGTCAAGTTCTAGAGAATACAATCCAAGAGGAATAAAACACTCAATCACAAAGAATGAGGTAGATTTAGTGAGTACCCCTTTTAGGCTCAAAAATCTCACATTTATTAGTTTAAAATCAATGAGAAACACAAATCTAACGTAACACATGCTAATTATCAACTATCAGAAGATCATCTCAAGTATTGTTATTTTTAACCTATCACAAGAATACAACAATTGGGTTCAACAATTCACTGTCTCAATTTATTTGGCACAAAGTTCTCACAATTGGATGCATATTCTAAGCAAGGGTTGATCTAATAATGTGATTATGCAAAACTTCGCCTATATGAATGCAACAAGAAAAATGCAAAAATGCAAAAAAAAAAAAAATGCAAAAATACCCCTACTCCAATCTTAAAAACCTACATTGTCCCCAATGTAAATAATCAAGTCGGAGAGAGGAGAAAAATGGAACAACTCACCGAGGTGGTAGAGGGTGTTGGCTCAGATGCCAGTCATAGAGCTGATGGAGGACGTGTCGTGGCCGTGACATTCATCACGGGCAGGCCGTGACCAGTTTTGGTGTCAAGCAAGTACCCATCACAGGCATGATATACATCACGGCTGGGCCGTGATCAATTCTGATTTCCAGGAGCATTACCATGTGGGCACTCCATTATGTCATGTTCATGCATTCCACAAATCTCACAAACAACATTAGTAGAACCAATTGAACTCACATTAGCCTTTTCAAGCTTATCAAAGCGTTTACTCAATGAGTCAAATTGAGACATAATTAGATCAGTGTTATTCAATTCAAACTTACCCCCCGAAAGCTTTTTCGGGTTATTACCTCTTTTCGAACCCCATTGGTGATAGTTGGTGGCTACGTTTTCAATGATATTGAATGCTTCAGTCAGAGGTCTATTCATAAAGGCTCCACCAGCTGCGGAGTCAAGTGACACCTTCGAAGAGTAATCCAATCCGTTGTAGAAGGTATGCACTAACAACCACCTCTCGAGCCCATGATGTGGGCAAGACTCTAGCAATCTTTTATAATGATCCCAAGCTTCGGATAAGAAGTCTCCGTCCTTTTGGAAGAAGCCGGTGATCTGAGTTCGTAGGTAGGCAATCTTGGATGGAGGGAAGAATTTCTCCAAGAATGCCAGCTCCAGTTGGTCCCAAGTTGACAAAGAATTAGCGGGCACTTGCTTCAACCAAGCTTTTGCCTTTCCAGTCAGAGAGGAGGGGGAATAACCTCAAGCGAATAGCATCAATCGGGGCACCTTGAATTCTTATTGCATCGGTGAACTCCAAGAATGTCTCCACATGATCAGTCGGGGCCTCTGAGGGTAATCCTCCAAATTGATTTTTCCTAACCATACCAATTAACAGAGGCGGTATAGTGTAGTGCTCCGCCTCAATATCTGGGCTAGCAATCCCAGTTCGCAAACCCCTAGCATTTGGGACTACGTAGTCCTTCATTGGTTTGGTATCCGGTGGATTCACCATGAGTAGAATGGGAATCAACCCCCCTCTCTCTCTCTCTCTCTCTCTCTCTTTGTCTTTATAGTCTCACACGTCTATGAAAGGTCCTTTCGATCTCGAGGTCAACTTCAATGAGATTTCCAAGACTTTGGGATCTTCGCATAAGAGAGAAAAATACCTGCAAAGAGAGAGATAGATACTAGAAAAAGAAAGAAAAAAGATTGAATAAAAAAATGTCCAGAAAAATAAATTTATAAATTAAATTGAAATTCAAGAAAGCACAATCCCCGGCAATGGCGCCAAAAACTTGATGGGCGCGAATCCGCAAGTGTACGGCTTCGTCGTCAAGTAATAAAAATATCGAATCCACAGGGACCGTGATCTTAAATAACTATCAATTATTAAATCAATTAAACTGGACTAGAAAAATATTTGGAAAATATTTGGTTTTTAAAATATTAACTAACAAATCAAATTTCTAAAATGAAATCAAACAAAATAGGAAATTAAATCAAATCTGAGATTTTTCAATATCAAAAGAGATTCCCAGGAATTGGGTTACCAACAAGACTGCTCATGTTACTAAATTGACTACCCCTCCTGTTAATTGTCAAAATTTGCTTTGAAGGTGAATTTATCCTAAATAAGTTAGTGTTCCCTCTCGAGATACAAGAACCGTGCCCAATTAAACCAACCCCAACTCTCGTGCTAATTGAATTTAAATTGAACCCTTTGAGATTCATGACAATTCAGTGAACCCTCGAAGGACCGCTTCTAACTCTCGTGATTTAAGTCCTAAGTTTGATCCTTATAGATCCAATACCTAAGTTCACCGCTAGGTTCCTCCTTAGAGTATCTATGACATGCAAATAGGTGCGCACCAAATTCACAAGTAATTCATGCAATAGGAATTAAATCGAAAGCAAATTGAAATTAACAAGAAGTAAAACGTCAATTCATAACATTAAACAAATCTTGGGCATAGCCCCAATTCCTAGAAATAAAAACAACTACTCAAGCATTGCCATGTTCATAGCAAGCTTGATTAGCAAAAGCATAAAAAGAAAACCTAAGAGAAGAGAAGAAATTGAGAAGAAAAGAAATCCTAGTTTATGCCTAAGGTAGCAGCCCAAGGGATCCCTATTTTCGAGCCTAATTACCTTATTTATAGAGTAGGTTAATTTGAATCCCAAGCTATTACAAAATCAGATCAAATCAGTAATTAAAATTCCAGATATTGCGGGTCACGGTCGTGATGACTATCACGGCCAGGCCGTGACCAGTTCTGAGTTCAACCATCTTTCTTTTCAGCCCTACTCGATTATGGCCGTGATGGGCTCTGTTTGACTCATTTTCTTGCTTTTTAAGCTTTGTCTTCATGCAAGCTCCATCACAACTGATCCAGAGCATTTTAATCTTCAATTCCTATACAAAAACACCACAAAACCACCTTACCCGTTCCAAGGTAAAAACAAACAAGAATCAAATTTAAAATGCCTAAACTACATGAAAATGCATGCAATATGATAAAGAAATATGAGGTGAAATCACACTTATCATTGGTCAATGAGGCTAACTATGTTGGTGCTTTATGGCAATCCCACCTAATTCATTGCACCAGAGAAGCCTTCACTTCTCGCATGTCATCTGAAGAAAATAAGAAGACTCCTAAATTCAGAGGCAGATGTGGACTCTCGAGTGTCAGATATCTGATCTTTAAGGATCTGTGGGGTCTACCAATAACCAGCCGAGATGTGGAAATTCCTAAACAAATTCATTGGGCAAAGGATATCCTTGAGCCATTTATACAATATGCTTTTGCCACAGCTTCAACTTCATCCTCTGAGCATACATTAGAAGAATGAATTGTGGAAGGCCCTGAACTGAATGCAGAAATCCTTTCGAAACCTGTTTCTGAGCCTTCAACTCCTCTACCTGATGCTGTTGCTACTGTTGAGCCAACTTTGACAGAACAGTCTGATGAGTTATGTGCTTTTGAGCATGGTGCTGCGTCTGCTAAGACATCTTCTCATCCATTAGATCTTGTTATGGTTCATCCTCCAACCCAAGCTCAAGACACTATCTCAGACTCCTCTAATAGCTCAATAAAAATATCTTTGCCAACCAATCTTGAAGACATCATTGGAAGAATTGTTGATGATAAGGTTGGAAAGATAGTTGAAAAGAGGACTGAGCAGATGGCACAACAAATTGAAGAAAGAGTGCAAAAGCAAGTTCAAGACACCTTAGCCCCTACAAATGCCATGGTGACTCAAATGTTGGCCTTGCTAATGGAATTTCAAAAGAATCAAAATCCAAACCAACCCCCTCCACCACCTCCTTTTTCTTAGAATTTTTTCTTTCTTATTGTATTTTTGCTGACAATGATGGTCCACTGCCTTTTTTCCTTTTTGGCTGATAACAAAAAGGGGGAGAAAGGAAAATAAAAATATATATAAAGTCAGTTGTTGAAAAGCACTTATATGTTTGAATTTGCATTGATCTGCTTTACTTATATTATTTGCTCTGATACTTGTGTTTATATGGATTCTAAGTATGATAAGTGTTTGTACCTATCTGTTAGTCTGCTTAAATATTTGAATGCTTTGTCTTAGGGGGAGCCTTGAAAGCTCTCTTAGACTTTGCTATTTAAATTTAATCAGTTTTTGTCATCATCAAAAAGGGAGAGATTGTTGGAACCAAAGTGGTTTTGGATTTAATAATCTCTAAGTTTTGATGCTAACGAAAGGATTAAAATTTCTTGGCAAAGTGTTAGTTGAGATATAACAAGTGAGTTCAGTTTATGCAGGAATATTCAAAATAATATAAGGTATACAATGCTTCGACTCGTGTAAAGAATTACCCGTCCAAAGGTTATTTAAACTGTTTATAATTTAATTGATAAGTAGACTGGTTTTCTAAAAGTGGACGAGGCTATAAATGAATACCTAAATAACTTGTTAGGTATAGTAAGTCCAAAGACTTGAAAATAAGAGCGTCCATCTTGCCACGTTAGTAGATGGAAGTAATTAGCTAAGAAAAAGAACTAAAACACAAAGTAATCTAGTAGACGAGCTACATATGCCACGTCATTGGACGGAGCTTCTCATTAAGGACTTAGCAAGTCCAAAGACTTTAGTAGATGAGAGCTTCTACCATATTAGTAGACGAGCGCTTATACCATATTAGTAGACGAGCACTTCTACCACATTAGTAGACGAGCGCTTCTGCCACATCAGTGGACGAGCAGAATTAAACTCTTGTATAGATGCGTTCTTAAAACTACGTAGACGACTATATATGTTCTATACGTTTTCTACCTTGAATATGAGATTTAATTCAATCTGGGCCACAATGAATTTATTTCAAATGATTGATATTTATTTCAAATGAATATTTGTTCTTTACATTTGTCTTTATCTGATTTAATGTCTTGTCTCCTTGTGAGAAAGTTCGTAGTACTATCAAGGAAATACAAAAAGCAAATAGTACAATTGGAATTGCAAAACGATATGTACAATGACATCTTTTTTCTGAACAAAAGCAAGGTTATACACAAAGGAGGAAAGAAATTTTTTAAGGTACAATTGCTCAGAACAGGGAGCCTCCAATTTGTGATTCTATGATAACCAAGGATACTTTTCAACTCGCCAAAATCAAGCTATCAGTTACAACGGATATCATGCATTTAATGCTATCTCTAAACGGTATTATTCAAAGTAACCGTAGAAGAATTACAAAAGCAGAAGAAGGTCACTATATAAGTAGAAGACCTCAGATATTGAACAACAACTTTTGCTAGCCTAACTTCTGCCAATAAAATTCTTGCGTAGACAAGCTCTTATTCTTTCAAGAGCAAAAGTATATATTCATTTAGTTTGAATATTGTTGTAATATTCAACTGATCTTAAACTGTTATATTCTCACCCATAGTGAGTTAAGAAGATCAACCTTTAAATCTCCGTGATAGAGTTAGAGCCTGAAGAGGCTTGGTAAGAAAGGAATACTTGTAGCTTGAAGAGGTGTTGAATACTTGTTGTGTAATCTATTTGGAGAAATAGTGGAAAAATCCTTTTAGTCGAAGGGACTAGACATAGCTCTTGGTTGGAAGAGAGTGAACCAGGATAAATCTCTTGCGTGAATTTTCTATCCCTAAACTCTTCAGTTTATTTGCTTATACTAATTGTGGGGTTTTGATATTGCTTTTGTTGATCTTTTAAAAAGGATTTCTTGTGTGCTTAATCAATTTATCTTCTGCTTGTGAAAAAGGTGTTCAAAAGGGTTTATGCGAAAATAATTAACAAACACAATTCAACCCTCCCTTCTTGTGTTTGCCTGTTCCAACTTCAGTTGGTATTAGAGCTTAGCCTTGAAAGGGTTGAGCATCTAACAAGTGCTTAGGAAGTACGATCCTACAATCATGGATGCATAAGGACAAGCTATCAACAGACCTCCTCTCTTTGATGGAACTGATTATGATTATTGGAAAAAGAGGATGATGGCATTCTTGGATGCACAGAATGTTGACATCTGGGAACTAATAGAAAATGGCTACACTGAGACAAGGAGTGAAGCTAGAGCTGCCGTGCCTAGAGCTCAATGGAATCAAGAGCAGAAAAGCCAACATCAACTAAACTTGAAAGCTAAGAACTATCTCATGTGTGCTATCACCAGATCTGAACATGACAAGGTTCATAGTTGCAACTCAGCTAAAGAAATCTGGGATACTCTTGCACTAGCTCATGAAGGTTCCTCAAAAGTGACAGAATCAAAGATAAGCATGATGGTTCACCAGTATGAGCTATTCAAGATGACAGATCATGAAACTATAGATCGGATGTTTGGAAGATTCCAAACAATCACCAACAGTCTCAGATCTCTTGGAAATGTTTATGAAAATAGAGATCATGTGAGAAAAATTTTGACAAGTATCTCAAAACAGTGGAGACCTAAGGTAACTACCATCCAGGTGTTGTTTTCGCTTCAACGACTCAAGAGGGGGGTGAATTGAGTTTTCAAAGAAAATATTTCCCTCTTAAAACTTTTTCACAGAGCTTTATAAATCAGAGTTGTGGATTTGTGTTCTCAGGATCTTTTATAAAATCGATGAAGGGTTTTTACAAAATCTTGAATAGAAGTTGACGAGGATAAGAAAGATTAATAACGAATAGGTTCAGGTTCAATAACTCGGTAATAACAAAATACAGTTTATATAGATCAAGAACAGAAATTATATTTGCACTTTAAACATCAAAATCACAGGTTCTTGATCATAAACAGAAATTAAAGAGTCTGAGTTTAGAGATACTACACAACCAGATTTATCCTGGTTCAGTCACCACCACTGTGACCTACATCCAGTTCCCACTCCACCTGTGGGATTTCACACACTAACACACAAGCTTTGTCAGGTAGCTTGAAAAACCTTTACACCACAGAGCACTCCTTTACCTCGAGATACCACACTCTTGTGAAGAGCCTCAATGTTCTTCCTTAGGGATACCTCACCCTAATCACTCAGAGAGACTCCCTCTCTCTTTACAATCGAAAAGTAAAAACAAAAGTTGATTCCTAACTCTCAATAGTCAGATAAAACAAACTGAAGCACTTATAAGTATTGAAACACTCTTTTCACAGTAAGCTCAATGAAGATGATGAATGATATGTGTATCGTTATAATTATTTTGTTATTCGTTATCATTCTTCTTAAAGTGTTCCTTTGATCCCTCTTTATATAGAAAACAAGTTATAGGCGTTGGGATCAATTAAAATAGATTTGGATCTGATTTAACAAAATATGTTTTCTTGATTCTCGTTCTTGAGATAAGATTCTGATAGTTCTTATAGAATTCCCGTCCATAAAATAACGAGTCCATTTGGAAAAATAGCCGCATCCATTTCCACGTCAGCAGACGGGAGTACTAACAAAAAGTAATTGGACGTGCTCCAACTAGTAGACGAGTGCTTGTATTACTTTAGTAGACGAGCGCTTGTATCACTTTAGTGGACGAACACTTCTGTCATTTTAGTAGACGTGCGCTTGTGTCATTTTAGTAGATGTGTGCTTCTGTCACTTTAGTAGACGTGATCTTCTATCATTTAGGTAGACGTGAGCTTCTGCCACTTTCTTGGATGTCAGCTTTTACCATTGTTGGAAGAGCGCTTCTATTATTCCCAGTGTTGGACGAGCGCTTATATTATTCCAGTGTTGGACGAGCGCTTCTATTATTGTTTCCAAAAATCATTTTCATTAACGAAAACTTATTCCTTTTAATGCAGGTTATGAAAAATGATTTTCTCCATGCATCTTTCTTAATTGAGCTATTTGTGAATAAGAGATTTCATCTCTTACAAATCATCTAAGACTTAACACTAATTTCTTCGTTTAAGCTCTTGTATTGATGATTCCTTGATCTTCGTCCTTGATCTTTGATTCCTCCGGGTTCTTCCTTGAATATTCTCCTTTGATTGCTCACTGAACTTGTTGAATATTGCTTGATACATGTCTTTACAATTTGACACCAAACACTTGCATACACATTAAGTTGTATTTTTCATATATCAAAATCTTTAACTCGTTGAATCTAACAAAAGGAAGCAAAGAATCTGAATACTCTTTCTCTGGAAGAGCTTCTGGGTCCATTAAAAGTTCATGAACTTGAACTTAATGAAGAGGAAAACTCCAGTAACGGAAAGTACATTGCCTTAAAGGACAAGAAAGCTAGTTCCTCAAAGAGGATTAAAGTTACCGAGTCTTCAGATGAAGCTGATTCATTAAATAATGAAGATGACTCAGATGAGGATGAACTATCTTTCATCTCCATAAAAATACAACACATGTGGAGAAAGAAAGGTGGATTCAGAAGGAAGTAGCTCAACAAAAAATTCTCCAAGGAGAAAGGTCCACCCCTGTGCTTTGAATGTAAGAAACCAGGGCACTTCAAAGCTGTCTGCCCAGAGCTGAAGTAGAAAAAGAAATTCTTCAAAAAGAAAAAAGCTTGATGGCAACTTGGGAGGATCTTGACCTGTCTTCTTCAGATGAAGAAGATGAAGCAGGAGAAGAAGCAAACATTTACTTCATGACTGACACTGGATCAGAAAGTGAATTCACCGATGCTGAGGTAATAGAATCTGATCCATCCACTCTTCAAACTGTTTTTGATGAATTGCTGCATGAATCATGTATACTATCTAAAGAGTATAAAGGTCTCAAAAAGAAGTTTATTAAACTTTCTAGAGGCTATGATAAGGTCTGCACAGTAAATCAAAACCTTAGGGATAAGAATGAAACAATAAAATCAAACAATGCTAGTCTGACTGACAAACCCTCTGTCAAGATGTGACATACTTGACAGACCCTCTGTCAAAAATGGTAGGTACCTCAGATAAATTAAATCTTATATTAAGATGTTCTAGATCATCACATGACAAATCTGGCATCGGTTATGATAAAGAGAAGCAAGATGTATCTCTGAATAATCCAAAAGTGCATACTCAATATAAGGCTTTTAAAGCCCGTCCACATCATACTAAGTCAAAACCAAGCCCTTCCAATACTTACTGCAAAGATGTGGAAAAAGTGGGCATGTGTCATCTAAATGCATGCATAACAAGCACGCAAAGCATTCACGACCTATGATCACTAACAAGAAAGGACCCAAGTCAATTTGGGTACCTAAAGATAAGATGATCCATGTTGCAGATCTGCTTAACAACAGGAAAGAAATAGAAGTCCTAGTACTTGGACAGTGGATGCTCATGACATATGACAGGAGAAATATGTTCCAAGACCTTAGACCCAAAGATGGTGGTTGGGTCACTTTTGGAGGAAATCAAAAAGGAAAGATCACTGGTATAGGTAAAATTGGTAAACATCCTTTTCCCTCCATTTATAATGTTCTGTTAGAAAATGGTCTTAAACACAATCTGCATAGCATTAGTGAATTATGTGACAGTGGGTTTGCTGTTTCATTTAATAAGAATATGTGTTCGGTCAAGAAAGCCGATGGATCACTCTTATTCACAGCCCAGAGGCAAAACAATTTGTATAAGATTGACTTAGAGGACCTCTCAAATCAAAGTGTGTCATGTCTAGTGTCGAGGAGAGCGATGGATTTGGCACAAAAGGTTGGGTCATGCAAGTTTGATATTAATCTCAAAACTAAAAAAGCATAACATTGTAAGAGGACTACCAAACCTTAGTTTCAAATCTGACGCTCTATATGATGCGTGTCAGAAGGGAAAACAAGTCAAAGGTTCCTTTGGATCTAAGAATGTTGTTAGTACCAACAGACCACTAGAATTGCTACACCTTGATCTTTTTGGTCCAACAAGGACTGCTTCTGTAAGTGGGAAGAAATATGGTCTTGTCATAGTAGACGACTACACTAGATGGACATGGGTTATGTTTCTTGCTCACAAGGATGAGTCATTCAAGGTCTTTTCTGTATTCTGCAAATGTGCACATAATGAAAATGGCATGTGTATAGCTTCAATTAGAAGTGACCATGGGGGAGAATTTGTCAATGAGCTATTCCATGAGTTTTGTGAAGAAAGTAGTATTCAATACAACTTCTCAATACCAAGAACACCACAGCAAAATAGTGTGGAAGAGAGAAAGAACAGATCTCTTCAAGAGATGTCTAGGACTATGCTCAATGACAATTCTGTCCCTAAGCACTTCTTGGCTGAAGCTGTGAACACTGCCTGCTACATTCAGAACAAAATATACATTAGACCTATTCTGAATAAGACTCCTAATGAATTGTGGAAAGGCAGAAAACCCAACATTTCATACTTTCACCCCTTCGGATGTAAATGTTATATTTTGAATACAAAAGATCAACTTGGTAAATTTGATGCTAAAGTAGATAATGGAATCCTTCTAGGATTTTCTGAAACGTCAAAAGGCTTGAGAGTTTAAAATTCTAGAACTTTGGTTGTAGAAGAATGTATTCATGTGAAATTTGATGACAAACAGCCTGATAAGGATCTATCAGAGCTAGATGATGCTTTTACAGATCTTGATCTAAACATTTCAGGAGAGAGAAAAAATCAAGATCGATATCCAAGTAGACGACACTTTTCAACAACAACCTAAAACTTCTACCTCTCAACAGGAAAATCCTTAGAAATCTTGGTATTTCAGAAATTGCCATCCTCAAGATCAAATCATTGGAACCCAATGACAAGATAAGAACTAGGTCAACTTTCAGAGAACAAAGTGATTCTGCTCTTGTCTGTTAATGTGAACCGAAGACAGTGGACAAAGCTCTACTTGACGATGGATGGATTCTTGCTATGCAAGAAGAGCTAAATCAGTTTGAGAGAAGTGAAGTCTGGATGCTTGTACCCCTGCCTGAAGATAAGTCAGTCATTGGAACAAAGTGGGTCTTCAGAAACAAGCATGATGAAGATGGTAAGGTAGTGAAAAACAAGGCAAGACTTGTTGCTCAAGGCTACTCTCAAGAAGAAGGTATAAACTACACTGAAACTTTTGCACCAGTTGCTAGACTAGAAGCTATAAGAATTTTAATATCATTTGCTACACATCATAGCTTTATGCTTTTTCAAATGGATGTTAAAAGTGCCTTCCTAAATGGGTTTATTAATCAAGAAGTATATGTCAAGCAACCTCCAGGCTTTGAAAATACACATCACCCTAAACATGTTTATAAGCTTAAGAAAGCATTGTATGGACTTAAGCAAGCTCCTAGAGCTTTGTATGATAGGTTAAGTTCGTTTCTAATGGACAATGGTTCTAACAGAGGAAAAGTAGACACAACTCTTTTTAGAAAATCTATTAAGTCATATTTCATTAGAGTGCAGATTTATGTTGATGATATCATTTTCGGTGCTACTAATAAATCTCTATGCAAGGAATTCTCTAAGTTAAAGCAAAAAGAATTTGAAATGAGCATGATGGGAGGAATCAAATTCTTCCTTGGACTTCAAGTTAAACAGTCCATGGACGAGGTGTACATCCATCAGACTAAGTATACAAAGGAACTTATAAAGAAGTTTAAGATAGATGATTGCAAGCCAATGAATACCCATATGCATCCCACTTCAATACCGAACAAATATGATAAAGAGAAAAAGGTAGACCAAAAGATATATAGAGGTATGATATGATCTCTTTTATATCTGACTGCATCTAGACGTGATATAATGTTCAGTGTTTGCCTATGTGTTCGTTTTCAATCTGATCCTAGAGAGTCTCATCTCTCATCAGTTAAAAGAATATTTAGATATTTAAAAGGTACTACTAATATGGGTTTGTGCTTTAAGAAAAATGATGATTACAGATTAGTTGGTTTTTGTGATGCTGACTATGCTGGAGATAGAATTGAAAGAAAAAGCACCAATGGAGGATCTCACTTCATTGATCGTCCATTGCATGTTCTCTATGCATGCCCACTTTTAGTCTTGTGTGGACTCGTCTATGCACACATTTATTAATTTGTTCTTCAACACTTTTATATAAAACTCTTCTCTTTCCTTGCTGAGTCAGCAACTCTCATCAATCCCATCAAGACCTTTTTTTGGTCCCAAGTTACCAACGTCGTTTTATCATTATGACATGTTATATCAAAAGTTTTTTTTAAAACCTTTCGATATTCAAGATTCATCTAAAAGAAATCGTTTCCCTATGGGAAAGACTTTATGCTTCCATAATCACTCGATCTCTCTCCCTTTACCTCTCTCTGCTCTCCAAACCCTAAGGTCGTTGATCTTCTACAATGGCATCTTCAACCTCCAACGTGGACAAACTCAACCTATCTATAGAGCACCATTTCAACCTTAATGTGCTAAAAGACTACAATCTTGACATAAGCAAATATGTCAATGTTGTTGGCTGGGAAGGACACTTCGCAGAGAAAGTCTCTGTTTTCCCAAATCTTGTAGGGATTTTTGGAGAAACATCCAACTAACAGAAACTGACTTCTACTCAACCGTATTAAGAAGGAAGATTACAGTCTCGGAGAAGACTATTGTTGAAGCAATCTTCTGTGCTCAGGAAGGACTAGTGTTTACTAAGTCTTGGGAAGAAGACTTGGGCGGTTCTGAGACAATAGAAGTCTGTCTCATGAAGGAGGACACGGTCAGGACTCACTCGTGGAAGGCTGTTGAAATGAAGGATATCGTTCATATTCTTCACCAGCTTGTCAACAAAGTGGTGCTTCACAAGGTTGGGTCAAAGGACAAACTTTCATCTCTTCACAAGTTATGTCTCTGCCATCTTCTCACAGAGACAAGAATCAATCTTCCAAGAATCCTTTATTGAAGATTCAGGGATGCAGAGATGAACAAGAAAATACTCTCTGCACTCCCCTTCTGCCACCTTCTCTCGAAGATATTCAAGGCTCAAGGAGTATATCAGTTTCTTGCCGCCAAGACTCCAGAGGAGCAAGCAAGGTTACTGACTGATAAACCAATGTCTGCTACAGACTTTGGAAAGATGAACATAGCCAATATGAACCTTTGTACGTATGATGCTGCTGCAATGTTTAAGACTGAGGAATTATTGGTGGCTAAAGAAGAGATTATCGAACATAACAATGCTGAAGTCCTAGGGGTTAGAAGGGTAACCAGGCAAAAGACAACTGCTGGAAGAAATCCTGCCCCCAAAAGACCAGCAAGTGTGATTGCTATCAGGGAGTCTTCTGTTGCCCCTACTACAAAGAGGCCAAGGAAAATTATCCTCTCTCATAATGAATATAAGGAAGCTGATGAGGATAGCATTCCTATAAGCTCTATCCTAAAGAAGCAGAAGACCTCTGCTGCTGCTGCTAAGGCTGTTGTGCCTGATCCTTCAATTGTACCAACAAAACCAAGGAGACAACCAGCAAGAAAAGCTAGGTCGACCAAAACTCCTAAGGTAACTATCTCTGCTAATGATCCTGTTCAATTAGCAGTAGATGACCTTATATCTAGTTCACCACTACCACATATAGATAACGATATTACCATTGAAGCCCCCTTTCCAAAACCGTTGAAAACTCTATTTCCACCCATAATTCCCTCTTCCACCCTTTACAATGGCAAATCTGAGGATTGGGCCATAGTACAGAGAGAATGGAAAATACTCTTTCACACCATTCCACAAGAAACAGAACTCATTCTAACAAAATGGTACCCATTGGCTGAGTATGAGTTTGAACCCCTCAACATATATCCTTACTAGGTCAACCCTGAACCCCACACTCTATCTGGCCCATTACCTTCTCAAATGTTCAATGAACATGGACCTCTCCTCACTCACCTTCCCCAGCAAAGATTTCCTCCCAAGAAAATCTACCCCAACTTACTGAAACTTCCACATCTTAAACCTTTCACTGATGGAGTAGAAAGAGTTATCATATCTGACTGGCATACAGATCCAAACAAGAAAAATCTTGGAACTGTTCTCCAGAAAAGAGCTAGATCCTCCAGGCAAATCCCTTTTGTCATGGATCAAACTACAAAATGGATGACTTTCAAACATCCAAGTATATATGGAGTTGCTGTTGAAATGGGGTGCTGAAATGGGAATTCAGCCACTTCAGTGCAGACAGAGCTGCACAATTTGTCCCTCCCACCTGGTTAAGACACTCCACGTCTGCAAATGTTGGTGTTATGCCATACAAAATCTGTCCTAGATTGACAATGATTGATCTAAACAAGGACAAGGACAGGAAGCATCCAAGGCAGAAAGGAAATATGCTAGTTGTTGAAGACATCATGCTGGATCTAAATTCTGAACCCTTTGACCACTCACAGATGGATTACATTTAATCCTTGCCAATTGAGATGGTCAATGAGGCTAACTATGCAGGTGCTTTCTGGCAATCCCACCTAATTCACTGCACCAGAGAACCCTCCACTTCTGACCTGTCTACTGAAGAAAAGAAGACTCCTAAATTTAGAGGCAAATGTGGACTCTCGAGTGTCAGATATCTGATCTTTAAGGATCTGTGGGGTCTGCCAATAACCAGCCGAGATGTGGAAAATCCTAAACAAATTCACTGGGCAAAGGATATCCCTGAGCCAATTATACAATATGCTTTTGCCACAGCTTCAACTTCATCCTCTAAGCATACATCAGAAGAATTAATTGTGGAAGGCCCTAAACTAAATGTGGAAATCCTTTCCAAACCTGTTTCTGAGCCTTCAACTCCTCTACCTGATGCTGTTGCTACTGTTGAGCCAACTTTGACCGAACAGTCTGATGAGTTATGTGCTTCTAAGCATGGTGCTGAGTCTGCTAAGACATCTTCTCAGCCATTAGCTCTTGCTATGGTTCATCCTCCAGCCTAAGATCAAGACACTATCTCAGACTATACGGAAAGCTCAAGACAATTATCTTTGCCATCCAATCTTGAAGACATCATTGGTAGAATTTTTTATGATAAGGTTGGAAAGATAGTTGAAGAGAGGATTGAGCAGATGGCACAACAAATTAAAGAAAGAGTGCAAAAGCAAGTTCAAGACACCTTGGCCCCTACAAATGCCATGGTGACTCAAATGTTGGCCTTTCTAATGGAATTTCATAAGAATAAAAATCCAAACCAACACCCTCCACCACCTCCTTCTTCTTAGAATTTCTTCTTTCTTATTGTATTTTTGCTAACAATGATGGTCCACTCCCTTTTTACGTTTTTCGCTGATGACCAAAAGGGATAGAAAGGAAAAGAAAAATATATAAAGTCGGTTATTGAAAAGCACATATATGTTTGCATTTGCATTGATCTGCTTTACTTATATTATTTGCTCTGATACTTGAGTTTATATGGATTCTAATTATGATAAGTGTTTGTACCTATATGTTAGTCTGCTTAAATATTTGAATGCTTTGTCTTTGGGGGAGCCTTGCAATCTCTCTTAGACTTTGCTATTTAAATTTAATCAGTTTTTGTCATCATCAAAAAGGGGGAGATTGTTGGAACCAAAGTGGTTTTGGATTTAATAATCTCTAAGTTTTGATGCTAACAAAAGGATTAAATTTGCTTGGCAAAGTGTTAGTTGAGATCTAACAAGTGAGTTCAGTTTATCCAGGAATATTCAAAATAATATATGGTATACAATGCTTGGACTCGTGCAAAGAGTTACCCATCCAAAGGTTATTTAAACTGTTTATAATTTAATTGATATGTAGACTGGTTTTTTAAAAGTGGATGAGGCTATAAATGAATACCTAAATAACTTGTTAGGTATAGCAAGTTCAAATACTTGAAAATAAGCACGTCCATCTTGCCACGTCAGCAGACGGAAGTAATTAGCTAAGAAAAAGAACTAAAACATAAAGTAATCTAGTAGACGAGCTCCATATGCCACGTCATTGGACGGAGCTTCTCATTAAGGATTTAGAAACTCCAAAGACTTTAGTAGACGAGCGCTTCTACCATATTAGCAGACGAGCGCTTCTACCATATTAGCAGACGAGCGCTTCTGCCACATCAGTGAACGGGCAGAATTAAACTCTTGTATAGATGCATTCTTAAAACTAAGTAGACGGCTATATATGTTATATATGTTTGCTACCTTGAATATGAGATTTAATGCAATATGGTCCACAATGACTTTATTTCAAATGATTGATATTTATTTCAAATGAATATTTGTTCTTTACATTTGTCTTTATCCAATTTAATGTCTTGTTTCCTTATGAGAAAGTTCATAGTACTATCAAGGAAATACAAAAATCAAATAGTACAATTGGAATTGCAAAACGATCTGTACGACGACATCTTTTTGCTGATCAAAAGCTAGGTTATACACAAAGGAGGAAAGAAAGCTTTTCAGTTACAATTGCTCAGAACAATGAGCCTCCATTTTATGATTCTCTGATAACCAAGGATACTTTTCAACTAGCCAAAATCAAGCTATCAGTCACAACATATATCATGCATTTAATGCTATCTCTAAACTGGATTATTCAAAGTAACCGTTGAAGAATTACAAGAGAAAAAGAAGGTCACTATATAAGTAGAAGACCTCATATATTGAACAACAACTTTTGCTACCCTAACTTCTGCCAATACATTTCTTGCGTAGAAAAGCTCTTTTTCTTTCATTCTTTCAAGAGCAAAAGTCTGTATTCATTTACACTAGTAGAAAATATACATTAGACGGGAAGGGTTTACGTCAGTTAACCAAAAGTTAGACATTAAAAAGGAGGCGGTGGCAGTTTTGTAAATATCAGACTTCATTAATTCAATTTTAACGCCAGTTGTTGTAAGGACTGACGTTAAAAGTTAAATGACTCACATTTAACGTCAGTTCAATAAACAACTGACGTTAAAAGGTTCACTTTTAACGTCAGTTGTTGTAAGGACTGACGTTAAAAGTGAGTCACTTAACTTTTAACGTATGTTCTTTCATCAACAGATTTTAAAGGTTATTTTAATAATTTTTTTTAGCTAGTATACGTACCCTTCTGCATTGCCTTCCTCAAAGTTTCATTTTCACTTGCTTTGATGTTTTGTGTTTCTGTTTTGAAAACTAAAATATATGTGCGAAGTAAAAATGCTATAAGTTGAATCAATAACCCTAACCGGATCTCATTCATGAAGTGTATCAATAATACAATTACAAGATACATTCAAAATTTTAAAATCCTATAAAAAGTTACATTGAAAGGGTTTAAAATCCTAAACATTTGTTGAGGCTTCGTTCCCTTCACTGGTGAGCAAGAGAGGAGAGTCGAGCGACTGAGTTTTCCAAAGTCACTGAGCAAGGGTGCACTCAATCTGTTTCAACAATGGTCTTGGAACAGTCACTTGCTTCCAAAGCTGAGGTTTTGGAACTGTAGCTGCCGATTCTCTGGAAGGATGATAAGGTGAGAAACTCACATTATGTGATCTACACAACCTTATCACCCATGTTATGTGATTTACACAACCTCAGAAGTTGTTTGACCATTAAGACAAAGATCTTTGAGTCTAGGAATAGGAAGAAAGAGTGATGAAGTTAATCTCCATGGCAGAGCCATATTGTGAAGCAGAAAAATAAAAGGAATGAAGGAAGCTATTTATAGGAGCAGGGGATTAAGTTACTAGGCGTCGTAAGTTGCTAAAAAATTAAGTTGATCATTAAGAGCATTAGGTTCCAAGGCGCATTATGTAGCAGAGTAGTCATGGTGGTTAGTAGCACAGTAGTCAAAGGAATTAATTTTTTTGCAGAAACTTATACACTTTTAATGTCAGTTGTCTTCAACAACTGACGTTAAAAGTGTTTTTAAATAAAAAATATTTATTTTTAACGTCAGTTGTTTAATACAACTGACGTTATACAATGACTTTTAACGTCGGTTTCTTAAGAGAACTGACGTAAAATGTTGTTTTATTTTTGGTTTTTGATTATAACGTTTACACCCGCGCGCCTTCTGAACTTCCCTCTATACGTCTCTGTTCTTCTCTTTTCATCACGCTCACTCTCACTCTCACTCCATATAGTGCAGTTTATTTCTAAACTTTTTTTTAAACAAGTTTATTTTTAATCTTAATTAATTAGCTTGAATTAGTAAACAAATTCTTGCGCAAATTAAAATAAATAAACACTTAACATAAAACAAGTTATATATGTATAATCAAATCGTATCTCATTGAAGCGATTCATAAGTTACAATTACATGATTATAAGATAAAAAATTTCTGCAACATAGCCCTAAAATATAAAAAAGTTTCTGCTTCAACATCATTTTCTTCTCAGTCCTGTCCTCAGAAACTCCAATGGATGCATCTCCTCCCTCACGTGAATTCCTTGATACTCCATCTGAATCCACAGTCACTTGCAGCCAAAGCAGAGTGAAGGGGACGAATGGGATGAAATAAGGTGAGGGGATCACATTACGTGATTCACCCAACCTTACCATCCATGTTACGTGATTTACTTAACCTCAGAAGTTTTTGACCATTAAGACTGAGACCTTTAAGTCTAGGTATAAGAAGAAATAAAAAAATCTCAAATATGATAGAGCCATATTGTGAAGGAATTGAAAACGCACGAAATATAGAGGAAAAAAAGAGGGGAGTGTAATACAGACTGATACAGAAGAATGGTTCTTTATATAGAGAAAAGAGACTAGCTGATTTTCTTGAAAACTGATCTATAAACTTAATGCTCATTAAGAGGATTAAGTTACAATGTGGATGGGTAAGTAGCACAGTAGTCATGGGTAAGTAGCACAATAGTCAAAGAAATGAATGTTTTTGCAGATACACTTTTAACGTCAGTTGTCTTCAACAACTGACGTTAAAAGTGTTTATAAATAAAAAATATTTATTTTTCATGTCAGTTGTTTAATACAACTGACGTTAAATAAATGACCTTTAACGTCAGTTGTTACACACAACTGACGTAAAATGTTGTTTTATTTTTGGGTTTTGATTATAACGTTTACACCCGCGCGCCTTCTTCACTTCGCTTTGTACGTCTCTGTTCTTCTCTTTTCATCACGCTCACTCTCACTCTCAACTCTCACTCTCACTCTCACTCTCACTCTCACTCTCACTCTGCCCTAATCGCGAGCTCATCTCCACCGTAACCACCGCGAGGGCTTCTTCGCCACCACCATGAGGTACACTCTTAACCCTAACTCTGTCTTTCCCGCCCATTCTTTGCAATAACTTGACATATCTCTTTCCCCTTCCCGCGCACTAACTCTCCTTGTCCCTCTGCTCTCAGTAACCACATCGAACGTTGGCCACCACGTGAGCACATATTTCTGGTGAGTCTTTAGGGCACATTTTTTTTTATTTTTGGTTTTGAGTGTATGTTGAAACTAGTCTCTGTAGTTGAAACTTGAAACTGTGAGTTTGAGTTGTTTGGAATGTCTCTATTTCTGGTCGTGGGTTTTGTGTTTTCTCTTGTTTTTCTTCTACTATCATGACCTATTTCAAAATGGGAAGAAATTTAGAGTTGCTTGTAGCATGTGACATCAACAATATATTGCTCATTGGAATTCTGTTTTGTTAATTTATCTTCATTTGCTTATTTCTTTTGTCTTAAGAAACCTGAAAATGGTGTAAATTTGAAATAATTTTTAAACGCCTTGGATATATGTTTTGTATATCTACATAACCTATCTAGTTATGGATCGTAGTTGGATGGTTTGTAAGCGCACTAGTGCTGAGTATTTGAAGGGGGTGGGAGAATTTATAGAATTTGCTCAAAGGAATGTTCCTAATAGTAATGGAATGTTTTGTTGTCCTTGTGTCAAGTGTTTGAATACAAAGAAATGTACGGTGAAGGATATATGTACTCATTTGATTTGTGAAGGGATTTGCTTGAGTTATACAAGATGGATATGACATGGTGATGTGTTGTTGAGTAGTACGGCAAGTGTCTCCCAAAGTGAGGACGTTGATGTAGATATGGAGGATGATCGAGTAGAGGACATGATCCGTGATATTGGACAAGAATCTTTTCATCGAGCTCATGTGTATGATAGGTTGTGCGGTGATGCGGATAAGCCTTTATATCCAGGGTGTACTACTCATACACGGTTGTCGGCGGTGCTAAAATTGGTTTGTGTGAAGGCGAGAAATGGTTGGACTGTAAAAGCTTCACGGAATTGCTTGAAGTGTTGAAAGACTTGATTCTGGAGGACAACACATTGCCTGACCGTAACTATGAGGCCAATAAGGTATTGTGTCCGATGGGTATGGAGTATAAGAAGATACACGCATGCCCCAATGATTGCATATTGTACACCGGTGTTCATGAAGACAATCACGATTGCCCCAAATGTGGGTTATCACGATACAAAGTGAAGGGTGGTGATGATGATGATGATCTCGATGATGTGAGAAAAAAGGGTCCTCCTGCGAAGGTGTTGTGGTATCTTCCAATAATTCCAAGGTTCAAGCGATTGTTTGTCAATGCAAAAGATGCGAAGAATCTTTGATGGCATAATGATGAGAGGAAACGTGATGGAAAGGTTCGTCATCCTGCTGATTCTATGCAATGGAAGAATATTGATACTATGTTTCCGGATTTCGCCGATGAGCCAAGAAACCTAAGGCTTGGACTTGCTACGGATGGAATGAATCCTTATGGTAACATGAGTAGTATTCACAGTTCATGACCTGTTCTGTTGATAATTTACAACATGCCCCCTTGGTTGTGCATGAAGCTCAAATACATGATATTGTCTATGATGATTTCGGACCCAAAGCAACCGGGAAATGACTTAGATGTTTATCTAAGTCCCTTGATTGAAGATTTGAAAACGCTGTGGGTGGAAGGTGTTGATGTAGTTGATGGGTATTCTCATGAGACTTTCAATCTTCGTGCCATGTTATTTTGCACCATCAACGACTTTCCAGCATACGGTAACTTGTCCGGGTACAGTGTCAAGGGGCATAAAGCATGCCCTATATGTGAATAAGGCACATGTTACACTCAGTTGCATCATGGAAAGAAGACGATTTACCTTGGGCATCGGATATTTCTTAGACGTGATCACCCATATCGTAAGATGAAAAAAGCTTTTAATGGATGCCAAGAGACAGAAGAAGCTCCGGCGGCCTTAATTGGAGAGCAGGTTTATCAGAGGGTAAAGGGCATCGATGTTATATTCGGCAAGTCCAAAAAGAAAGGTAAAGCTGATGAGAAAAACATATGGAAGAAGTGGTCGATATTCTTTGATCTTCCATACTGGCGCAAGCTTGATGTCAGACACTGCATTGATGTGATGCATGTGGAGAAAAATGTGTGTGATAGTGTGATCGGGACGCTTCTCAACATTCAGAGCAAGACAAAGGATGGTGTCAATGCTCGTCTCGACCTCGTTGCTATGGGTATACGAGAGCAGTTAGCTCCAGTTGTTGAGGATGGTAAGCGGACTTATTTGCCGCCAGCATGTCATACTTTGTGAAAAAAAGAGAGACAAAGTTTCTGCGGGTGTCTCCAGGGAATCAAAGTTCCACATGGTTACTCTTCAAATATGAAGAGGCTTGTCTCTAGTGATATTAAATTGGTTGGCTTAAAGTCTCATGATTGTCACATCTTGATGCAACAACTTCTTCCAGTTGTTATTCGTGGTATTGCTCCAAAAAATGTGAGATATGCCATTACTCAGTTGTGCTCATTCTTCAATTCTATATGTAGCAAAGTCGTTGGCCCCCGTATGTTGGATGACTTGGAAGTTGAGGCTGCTACAATCCTGTGCCAATTGGAGATGTATTTTCCTCCTTCCTTTTTCGACATAATGGTTCACTTAATTGTTCATTTGGTGAGGGAGATTAGATTATGTGGGCCGGTTTTTCTGAGATGGATGTACCCGGTTGAGCGCTACATGAAGATCTTGAAAGGGTAGGTGAAGAATCCTTATCGTCCGGAAGCATCTATTGTTCAAAGGTATGTTGCAGAAGAAGCTATTGAGTTTTGTTCGGACTACCTTCATAACACGGATCCTATAGGGGTTCCTAAGCCTCGGCATGATGAGATCAGATGTTAAGGTAAGAGTACACATGACTTAAGAATTAATAGCAGGGGTCGGGACAAAGTGCTTCAAGTACATTTGTATGTAGTGAACAACATCGATTGTGTTCAGCCTTTCTTATTTGAACATAAAAGAAAAGTCAATCAAGAAAACCCTCGAATGAGCGAAAGGTGGTTGTTGAACAAGCATAACAAGACTTTCTTACCATGGTTCAAGGAAGAAATGCTTAAGGATGGTAGTACTGCTTCTGATGACGTAAGATGGCTAGCACGTGGGCCTAGCTTCAACGTTATATGTTGGAGCGGATATGACATAAATAACTTTTCCTTTTATACAAAGGCACGAGATAATAAGAGTACCATGCAAAATAGTGGGGTTACGATCGTGGACGAAGCAATGCACTTCTCTAGTGCAAAGGACACAAAACCCGTTAAAGCACTGACACCTTACTTTGGATATATTGAAGATATTTGGGTGCTCGATTACACTAAGCTTACGGTGCCGGTTTTTAAATTTAAGTGGGTTGATAGTAAAGGTGGTGTACAAACCGACGAATTGGGGTTCACATTGGTAGACCTCAACAAGTTAGGTCATATAAATGAGCCTTTCATAATGGCTTCCCAAGCAAAACAAGTGTTCTACATCACTGATCCTTCTAACAAAAGGTTGTCCGTGGTTCTCCAAGGAAAAAGCATGTATAATGGTAGTGATGAAAATCAAGATTCAAATCTTGATATTCCTGAGGCTCCTTATTTTTCAACAAACATGCCTACTATAATCGAGGAGACACAGGTGGACGAGGAACATGCCACTCGTGATGATCATCACGAAGGGATATTGATATAGGTAGTTTAAACTTACTATACATTTATTTTTATTTATACTTCTGTATTTATTTTGAGTTATAACTTATGTTAATAAATATATATTGTTTCTGAACAGGCATACATATGGATCAGTCGGATAGCCCACATGCACGGGAGGACACTGTGGGGCCTACACAAGACCCGATCGCGCCTACGCCTTATTCTAGTGTAAGTTTACATGTTATATACTATCTTTAGTCCTTCTTTTTAATGTAAGTTATTATAAAGTTACAACCCTCTATTTTATCTTTTTTTTTTGTCCATACAGACATCACAGGCTCATAGGAAACGGGGTAGAGGAGCCACGTCGTTGAAGAAACGGGGTAGACACCCTCTATTTTATCATTACTTAGATGAATAGTTTTTTTGTTAGACTTTAGAAACTAATTAATAACATGTATATATATATCCTTAGAGGGTAGTTTTGTTTTTAGACATTAGAGACTAAAATTTATATATATATATATATATATATATATATATATATATATATATCCTTGTAGATAGTTATGTTTTTCCTATACATGGGTTTTGGTTTTAAGTCCCCCATTGTTCCTTTGTATATTTATTTTCTGTTTGTTAATATTGAAATTTAAGGGTAGTGTTAGCAATTCTGTAATGTGGGTGATATTGTGTTACCGAGATATTTACTGAATGCAGGGATATATAGCTGAGGGGAGTGATATTTTAAAACAGAATTTAAAAAATAAATAATAATTAACGTCAGTTGTATCAAACAACTAACGTTAATAGCATTTTATAAAATATACAGTACACTATTAACGTCAGTTGAAATAAACAACTGACGTTAAAATTAAAACCTTTAACATCAGTTATTTAACACAACTAACGTTAGTTTTAACAAAATTAACGTCAGTTATGTTAAAGAACTGACGTTAATAGTTTATTTTTAACGTCCGTTGTTTAAACAACCGACGTTAAAATATTAACTATTAACGTCAGCTGTATTTACGTCAGACAATATTCTGACGTATAAAATCAATTTTAACTGACGTAAAAAGCACTTATTGCACTAGTGTTGGTTTGAATATTGTTGTAATATTCAACTGATCTTAAACTGTCATATTCTCACCCATAGTGAGGTAAGAAGATCAACCTTTAAATCTGTGATAGATTTAGAGCCTGAAGAGGCTTGGTAAGAAAGGAATACTTGTAGCCTAAAGAGATGTTGAATACTTGTTGTGTAATCTATTTGGAGAAATAGTGGAAAAAAATTTCAAGTCGAAGGGACTGGACGTAGCTTTTGGTTGGAAGAGAGTGAACCTGGATAAAATCTCTTGCGTGAATTTTCTATCCCTAAACTCTCCAGTTTATTTGCTTATACTAACTGTGGGGTTCTGATATTGCTTTTGTTGATCTTTAAAAAAGGATTTCTTGTGTGCTTAATCTTTTTATCTTCTGCTTGTGAAAAAGTTGTTCAAAAGGGTTTATGCGAAAATAATTAACAAACACAATTCAACCACCCCACCCCCCTTCTTGTGTTTGCCTTTGCCAACTTCAATAATAAGAAACAAGAGCAATATGGAATCTTGCAAGAATATGGCCACGATTCAAGAATTTGACACAACATGAACAATATGCAATATATCATCAATATCATAAAGCATATAACCAATTTCAATGTTACTAGCGAAAATTCAAGAGATAAAGGGAAGACGAATCACACCAACAATTTATACTGGTTCAAATACAACCCGAGTGTTCTACATCCAGTCCTCAAGCATACACTTAAGTATCAACACTAAACTTCAAAAATTACACAATTTTTTACAAGTATACAAATATAAAGGATTCCCCTCCTTTATCCTAACTTGAGATTCCCCACTCAAGAAACTAGTCACCTAAGGATACCCCACCTTAGATACAAATTGGGATACCCCACCCAATTCTAAAAACAACAAATACAATTCAATTAATGCTATCAAAACTATTACACTTTAAAGATGCATCACTTTTAAAAAGCATTAATGATCAATAATTAGAAAATAGAAGAAGAAGGCTCAAGTAATCAATTTCACAGCATAACAGCATAGAAAACAACAAAAATTTCATTTTTTTATTATTTCTGAAAAGGCCCTTTATATAGAGTGAAATGGAAATTATGTTTTTATGTTACACTAAAAGTAATCAAATACTTTCAAAAGTAATCGGTTACTTTTCTGTAACAACCCAAAAGTAATCGATTACTTTCAAAAGTAATCGATTACTTTTTACCAGAAAAGCAAGATTGCAAAGAAACACGTGATAATCGATTACTTTTCTGTAACAACCCAAAAGTAGTTGATTACTTTCAAAAGTAATCGACTACTTTTTACCCGAAAAGCAAGATTGCAAAGGAAGCACGTGGTAATCGATTACTTCCAAAAGTAATCGATTACTTTACTGAAAAAAAAATCATGTTTTTGCTTCAAAACTCTTTGCAAACATATTCCACTTAATTTTAAACATTCTCTATTTTTTTTATAAATCATTTTGATGTTTTAAAACCATTTAAAAATATTTTAATTAAGCCAACTACTAAAACATCTCATTTTTAAATCATGCATCAAAATCCTAAAATTATTACACATCTTTATAAGTTGGAAATGTGTCTTTGGTGCTCATCATCAAAACTCCTAGTTGAGTAGATTTGGAAGCGCGTTTGGAAGATCAACATCTACACTTCTGCCTAGAACAACAAGGCGCGCATTCGAGCAAGTTCGTGCTCCCATTCAAACCCAGAACTGGGCGCGCTGCTTGAGCACACCCATGTTCAATAGTTTGCACAACCATGCTTGACTGTGAGCTCAGCATGCCCGTGCTCACCTGTGCAGAAAAGAAACCAGAATGGTGCAGAAGCAGGGGTTTCGCCACAAATGCACTAAAAGACTTAATAAAATACCAACGGAACATGAAGACCAAATAAAAGTGATACGATTGATGTACATTTGTAGCCTAGTGGCCAAGGGGGGACCTTGATGCATGATGGTCAAGGTGGTAATCTCTAGTGCTTAATGGCTAGAATGTTAACGATAATATGGTACCTTGGTGCAGAAGCTTGATGGCCAAGGGGGCCTTGATGCTTGATGGTCAAGGTGGTAATCTCTAGTACAGAACAACTAGAGTGTTTAATTAATAAATACGAAAGACAACGATGAATTGATGGTGTTAAAACTGGGGTAGCCTATGGGCCCAAGCAAAGGTGGAGATTGTGCTTATGTGGTGTGTTGAGCAACATTCACGCATCAGAGATGTTGGTGGAGGATGTTCAACATAGGGGAGGTTGTCCGTGAGTAAGATGACCTGGCCGCCCGTGGGACCTGGTACCCCCGTGATGGCGCATCCATGAGTAAGGTGCGTCGGCTATCCTAGGAGTCAACCCAAGGTTTGGTGAATTGCCACGGCATTGGTTCTTAAAGGCCAATGTGGAAATGTAACCCCGAAGTTGACTTCCTGAGATAGAATGGATCCAAGTGCATAACGGAGTAGTGGAGCAAAGTTGCATTGCATAGCATACATGTTTGTATGATGATATCATTATGTTATATCGTGACCTGCTATGACATGATTTTTTGATGTATGCTTGTCTTGCTAACTGCTTCCTTGACATTATATTCATATTCATGTTTCTTATTCCCTATCTCTATGTTTCTTGTTGAGGCATGTATCTTTTATGTAAAGGACGGCGAGCAGCCAGTTGAGGAGTGACTCCGAGGAGCCGCCACTCATTAGTTAGGATTTCTAGTTTTTCAGTAGTTAGTTAGTTTGTTCAGTTTGTATCCGAGGTCATTTTTCCAGATCGGTTATACCAGCTCCGTAATGTGACATCGGGGTTGGGTTTTTATTTGATGTTATGTTATGTTTAGTTTTTCGTGTTTTGAGACTTGATATGATGTGGTACCTTTTACCTTAGTTATGTTTAATCTTCAATAAATGATGTTTTATTTTTAAATTATCTTATCTTTTTATGCTTTATATGTATGCGAGGTAGAGGGTGTCATAAGGAGGATTGTGTAGATCAATCTCTGGATAGACAACTGTCTGTGTCCCAACAGACAGGTATTCAACAGTTGCAGCAGCAGCTTCAGCTTCTGCAGCCACTTCCACTTCTGCAGTAGGTGCCATACCTGTAGGCACATGGTAACTTGGCCTTCTCTTCCTGGGAATGGGTGCCAAAAAGAGAGTCTTCTTCTCCTTGGACTCCTCCAAGGGTCTCGTTACTTACTCCCCCTGAGCAAGTACTTCCTCTTCGCTTGGAGCAGACTCCACTTGTCTAGTCGCAGCAAAGGTCTTCACAAGCCTTCTTCTCTTGTTTGATCTAACAGACTCAACCTCAGATGCCTCATCATCCTTTGTCTTCCTCTTAGAAGAGGGCTTCCTCAACCTGAACCTAAGAGGTTGGACACTCTCTTCAGTCTCATCAGAGATTGAGGGCTTCTCCATATTAGGTCTTTGGTCTGGTCTGGCTATCTTCCTACCAGGTTTCCAGATCTTCTCTGAGATAGGAACCTCATATTCACTAGCAGACTCAGTTGTCAGTATTGGTTGAGCAGCAGCTGGCTTCTTCTTCTTCTTCTTCTTCTTCTTCTCAGCAGCTTCATCCTTCTATTCTTCCTTTTCCAGAGGAATCCCTGGGATGTTCTTCATAGAAAATTTCTTCTTGTCTATAGGGAAAACCATATCCACAAAGCTTCCATCTCCAGGAACAAACATCTTGTTCCTAAACAGCTTTGTCGGCAGCATTCCATATGGAAATGTCTGCATGTTGGTCCTCTTGACCATGGACTCAAGGTGGTTGAAGATGAGATCATTGATGTCCACCTTGATTTTTTGAAATAGATAATACAGAGCAAATATGTCCATCTTAGTCACATTGTCCCTCGAGCCTTTCCTTGGCAACACGCATTCCAGCAGCAGCTTGTGCATGAACCTACACTTCATAACCATGCTCACAGGCTTCAAGTTGGTAGGGTTTGGAATACCATACAGGGCAATGTTGATGTTACCAGTCCCAACCTCATCTTCCCATTCAGACCTAAATCTAGGTCATAGCCTGGGGCAATTGGTGACAACCTCCATAAAGCCCAAGGAGACCAAGAAGATCGTGTCAAGTACACGAGCATGAATTGTCTTGGTTCCATCTAATGGGTTTGTAAGAGTAAACACACTGGTCCAGAATTCTCTGACTATTTTAGGATGAACCAGCTCCTTGATGTCAAAGAAGGGGGTCCACCTGGAGTATTCCAACTCCTCAGTAACATCCATTCCACATTCCTTCATTTGTTGAAGATCAACCACCTTTCTATCCATGATTTTCTCAACATCAGAAACTCTTAATTTTTATTTGGTAGCAATCTCTTCAGAGGTAAGATGTTTCTTGGGTGCCATTGAAGGAGATGGAGTTTTTAGAGTTTGAAGGATTTGGGGGTTTCAGAGAGAAAGAATGAGACGAAGGGTTTTGACGAAATTTGAAAGTGTAAAGAAGTGAGCCTTCTGACTCTTTTATATTTTATAGTCATAAAGGCAGGTGAGAGAAAAAGACATTTTTAATGTTAAAACGACACGATTTGTGTGGGAAGCTACAACGCCCACTAAGACATTATCAAAACATAGTTTCGACAAAATAAAACTGCCTTGTACATGATTAGCTTCAAACAATTAAATGGTATTAAATAAATAATTACCATTTTCGCAAAAACTATTGAGTTCAAATAATTATGACTCACTAGGGTCAAACAGGTCTCATAGACAGATTAGATAACAGACATAAGACAAGTTAAACATGTGATATCAAACATGTCATTTAACAATGTAATACATGTTTAGATTGTCTCTAATGTATATAAACCTATTTTCAGCTAAGGGTTTTGTGAAAATATCAGCCCATTGATTTTCAGTATTAACAAACTTAATATCAAAGATACCTTTCTGAACATAATCCCTTATAAGGTGATGTTTGATTTCAATATGCTTAGCCTTAGAATGCTGAATTAGATTTTTAGATAAGCAAATTGCACTTGAATTATCACATAACACAGATATATTATTGCTCATATATAGAGTAATCCTCAAGTTGATGTTTTACCCATAAGAGTTGAGAGCAGCAATTAGCAGCAGAGATGTATTCTGCTTTAGCAGTAGATAGAACAATTGTTGTCTATCTTTTGCTTTTCCAGGAGAGTTAACTGACTCCAATGAAGTGGCGTCCTCCACTGGTACTTTTTCTTTCAATTCTATCTCCAGCAAAATCAACATCACAGTATTCTGTTGGAACCAAAGTGTTTTTGGTTTAATAATCTATGTTTTGATGTTAACAAAAGAATTAAATTTGCATGACAAAGTTTCGTTAGAGATCTAACAAGTCTTGTCTAGTTTGTGAGGAAAACTTTGGAAATTTTCCTTGTCTTCACTTGGAAAGAAATCAAATTCCTTGTTTAATCCATAGACGAGGTATCTAAACATTTTGGTAAAACTCTCACTATCTCTCTGACTTAGTAGACAAGATATTAATATATATATATATATATATATATATATATATATATATATATATATATATATATATATATATAGACGAGAACCTACATCTTACTATTTTCTGATAAGTAGACGAAATCACTAAAACAAGCTAAGAAATAAGCAATTCCAAAGACTTATAGCTAGACGGAAAACCTGCAGACAAAGTTTCAAAATCAATCAATATTATTTACCTGATAAGCTTGCACGTCAAAGACTAGCGCATCCTGTGATATAAATGCTAGCCCGTCTATTCAATGCTTATTTATTTCAAATGATTGTATATTTAATTCAAAATAATGTTTGTCTTTTGTATTGTTTCTACATTGTTTAATGCTTTGTTTCTTGGTAAGAGGAACATAGTACCACTGAGAAGAACAAACTATGTTCTCCGACATCTTTGTAGCTGGAAAACTGAGATACACACGAAGAAGGATAAATCAGAGATCAACTTTTACATGAACAGAGATGTGACTCTCTACTTTAAGGAAAAGTGATAACCAAGAGCTCATTTCTTAGAAGCAAATCAAGCTATCAGACTCAACGGATCTCGTGCATTAAATGCTATCTCTAAACAGGAGGTTTATTCAAGATCGTTGAAGATTTTCAAGAGAAGGTACATCTCATTATAAATAGACGACCATGTCTATTGAAGAAGCATTTTTGCCAATTTACTATTAACATTCCAATAATCTTTCAAGTGCAATAGTTTGTGTTCTTAAGCTTGAATATCTCTAATATTCATTTGATCTTAAACTTTCATATCCTCACATATAATGAGTAAGCAGATCATAAACAAACAATCTCTTAGTTAGAATTAGAACCTGAAAAGGCTTGGTAGAGAAAGAAAACTTGTAGCCTGAAGAGGTGTTGAATACTTGTAATCTATTAGGAGAATAGTGGAGAAAACCTTCAAGTATAAAGGATTGCACGTATCTCTTGGTTGGAAGAGAGTAAACCAGGATAAAACTCTTGTGTGATTCTTCTAACCCTTTCCTGTTACTGTTTTTATTTATTCTAACTGTGGGGTCTTGAACTTGATTTTTATTTATCTTTCAAAAGCCTTTTTCTGCTAGTGTCCCTTGCTTTATCTTCTGCTTGAGAAAATATCTTAAAAAGGTTATTTTTGAAAATTAATAACAAACACAATTCAACCCCCCTTCTTGTGTTTTCCTGTGTCAACTTCAGTTGGTATCAGAGCTCAGTCTCGAAAGGGTTGAGCATCTGACTAGTGCTGAGGGAGTACGATCCAACAAGTATGGATACCTAGAACACCACAGTAAAATGGTGTGGTAGAGAGAAAGAACAGATCTCTTCAAGAGATAGCTAGAACAATGCTCAATGATAACTCTGTCCCTGGACACTTCTGGGCTGAAGCTGTTAATACTGCATGCTACATTCAAAACAGAATATACATTAGACCTATCTTGAATAAGACACCTTATGAATTGTGGAAACAACAAAAACCTAACATATCTTATTTTCATCTTTTGGTTGTAAATGTTTCATACTAAATACTAAAGATCAACTTGGTAAGTTTGATGCTAAAGTAGATAATAGAATTCTGTTAGGATATTCTGAGTCGTCCAAAGGGTTTAGAGTTTACAATTCTAGAACCTTAGTAGTAGAAGAATGTATACTTGTTAAGTTTGATGACAAGCAGCTTGATAAGAAATTGTCAGAGCTTGATGAAGCTATTGCAGATCTGAATCTCAATGATACTGAAATTCAAACAAATGTCAAACCTGATGATCAAGTGGACGACCCTCAACACCATGAATCAGAAACTTCAACTTCTCAACGGGAAAATGTTCCAAGATCTTGGTACTTCAAAAATTATCATCCACAAGATCAAATCATTGTGATTCCTAATGATAACCTAAGAACCAGATCAACATTCAGAGAGCAAGATGACTCTGCATTAGTCTGAGTTAGAACCAAAAACTGTAGACGAGGCTTTACTGGACGAGGGATGGATTCTAGCTATGCAAGAAGAGCTAAACCAGTTTGAAAGAAGTGATGTCTGGACTCTGGTGCCTTTACCAAAGAACAAATATGTTATTGGAACCAAATGGGTCTACGGAAACAAGCTTGATGAAAATGGTAAAGTGGTAAGAAATAAAGTTCGATTAGTTGATCAAGGATACTCTCAAGAAGAAGGTATAGACTATATCGAAAATTTTGCTCCTGTTGCTAGATTAGAAGCAATTAGGATTCTACTTTCATTTGTTGCACATCATAATATTATACTTTTTCAAATGGATGTTAAGAGTGCGTTTTTAAATGGATTTATTAATGAAGAAGTATATGTAATGCAACCTCTGGGTTTTGAAAGTGAAGCCCAACCTGAACTTGTATATAAGCTTAATAAAGCTTTATATGGGCTGAAACAAGCTCCTAGAGCTTGGTATCAAAGGTTAAGTTCATTCATAATGGACAATTGATTTAATAGAGGAAAGGTTGATACAACCATGTTTAGGAAATTCATAGTTGTGCAAATATATGTTGATGACATAATATACTAAGCTATTAATGAATTTCTATCCAAGGATTTCTCTAAGCTAATGTAGAAGGAATTTGAAATGAGCATGATGGGGGAACTCAAGTTCTTCCTTGGACTTCAAGTTAAACAAACAATGGACAAGGTATACAACCATCAAACTAAGTATACAAAGGAAGTGTTAATTAAATTCAAGATGGATGATTGCAAACCAATGAACACTCCTATGCATCCTACATCCATACTGAACAAAGATGATAAAGATAAAAAGATAGACCAAAAGGTATATAGAGGTATGATAGGTTCTCTCTTGTATCTCACTACGTCTAGACCTGACATAATGTTCAGTGTATGTTTATGTGCTCGATTTCAATCTGATCCGAGAGAATCAAATTTATCAGCAGTTAAAAGAATTTTTAGATATTTAAAAGGTACTACTAATATGGGTTTGTGCTTTAAGAAGAATGAAGATTACAGATTAGTTGGTTTTTGTGATGCTGACTATGTTGGAGATAGAATTGAAAGAAAAATTACCAGTGGATGATGTCACTTCATTGGAGCTAATCTTGTCTAATGGTCAAGAAAAAGACAAAGTAGCATTGCCTTTTCAACTGCTAAAGCTGAGTATATTTCAGCCGCAAGTTACTGCTCACAACTTCTATGGATCAAACACCAATTGGAGGACTATAATGTATTTGTAAGTAGTATTCCACTTATGTGTGATAATACTGCTGCAATTAATCTATCAGAGAATCCAATTTTGAATTCTAGAGCTAAGCATATAGAAATTAAACATCATTTTATTAGAGATTATGTGAAAAAGGCATTATTGATATACAATTTGTAGATACTGACCATCAATGGGCATCTTTACTAAACCTCTTGCCGAGGACATGTTTATCTTTATTAGAAAGCATCTTAATATGTTGTGTGTGCATTGATGAAGTCATCTAGCTATGAGAATCTTGTATATGATGTATGTGCGTCTACTACATTGCAAGTCGACTGCATGTTTTAAAGCACGTCTAGTGCATTTGCATACCGCGTCCAGTGCATACCGCGTCCTTGCTTGCTTGTGTTTTGAATAAACTCGTACATATATGTAGTTATTAAATGCATTTATTTTGTCTCAAAGGCAAATTAAATTTATATTTTCTCTACTGAGTCAGTTATTTCCATCAATCCTATTAATAGCTTTTAACAGTTTCAAAAACCTGCGCCGTATTACCCATTTATGACAAGTCCTGTCACACGTTTGATTTTATTTTTCTTTTAATTTATTTTCAAAAGAAAACTCTTCATATTCGAAACCTTTTTAAGAAAGGAACTTCCCTTTGAAAAACTTTTCACTACCTTTGTCTCTGAAACTATCTTGCAAAAGAACTCTTTGTTTTCTTACTTCCAAACTCGAACCTCAACTTCAACAATGGCTTCCTCCTATGTTGTTTCTAACTTTAATGTGGACAAGCTGAATCTTGCTGTGGAGCACCACTTTAACTTTGGAATTTTGGAAGAATATAACTTGGATGTGAGTAACAACATCACTGCTGCTGGTTTGGATGGACTGTTCATAGAGAAAGTCTCGATCTACCCTAACCTAATTAGGGATTTCTGGAGAAAACTTGAAGTAACAATCACTGAAATTTCTGCTGAGGTACTCGGGAAAAGAGTAGTGGTCTCCGAAAAGACCATTTCTGAAGCTGTCAACTGTGCTCAAGAAGGTGTGGTCATTACTAGTACTTGGGAGAAGGACCTTGGTGGTTCTAAAGTGGTAGCTGCCATCCTGATGAGAGAAGATACATTGAGAAATCATTCATGGAAGTCAGTGGAGATAAAGGATAAGGTTCGTATTCTTCATCAGTTGCTGAACAAGGTTGTTCTTCACAAGACTGGGTCTAAGGATAACTTGTCAGCTTTGCACAAGTTCTATCTCTGCCATCTCATCACTGACAACAAAGTCAACTTGCCCAGAATTCTCTTTGGTAGATTCAGGGATGTTGTTGTTCACAAGAAGAAGCTCTCTGCTATTCCATTTTGTCACCTTCTGTCAACGATCTTCAAATCTCAACAAATTTATGACATTCTTGATGCCAAGTCTCCTGAAGGGCAAGCTAGAATTCTAGCTGAGAAGTGTATTTCTGCTGCTGATTTTGGGAAGAAGAATATATCCAACATGAATCTCAGTACCTACATTCAGGTTGCTATGGCTAAAGAAGAAGAGATACTAAAGATTAAGTTGGAACAAATAGAACTCAACAATGCTGAGACACTTGGTCAGAAAAGAAAATCAGTAAGAAGAAAAACAACATTGGCCAAAAAGCCTACTGCCAAGAGACCTGCTGTTGGCATTGTCTTTAGGGAGCCCTCTACTGCTGCACCTCAACCTGCTCCTACTCAGAAAAGGACAATGAAGGTTATCCTGTCTCACAACGAAGATGAGGATGATGAGGACAATGTCCCCATTAGTGTTGTGTTGAAGAAACAAAAAACTGTTGCTACTACTATTCCTATTCCAACACAACCTAGAAAGCAACCTCCAAGGAAAGCCAAGTCCATCGTGACTTCTGAGGTAAACATCCCTGCTAATGATCCCGTTCAATTAGTAGTAGATGACGTGGTAGAAAGCTTAGAACATAGGGATAATGTTATTGATGCACCTGATTCTGTGTTACCACCTTCACCTCACCATGATGTGTATATTCCCACACTACCATCAACACAACCCTCACCTGATTCACAAGATTCACAACCACAACAACAAATAAACTCACCTGTCCAATCCTCTGTCCACTCACCACTACAAACATCTCCAACCAGACCACAATTTCAACCAATCATTCCTGCAGATGATCCATGGTTCAATCAACCAGACGATGAAGAGAGTAACCCTAGTGTCCCATTTCCCAAATTACCAAAATCAGTATTTCCCTACACTGACCCTTCAGTTCTCTATGATGGCAAAGCTGAAAGCTAGGCCAAAGTCAAGAGAGATTGGAGAATACTCTACCATAAACATGAACCTGAACCAGAGTCAACCAGATTGTTTTACCCTCGCCTTGAGTATGAATATGAGTCTGAGCCTACACAATACCCATGGCATGTACCCATTCCTTATGTGCAGACCAATCCACTTCCATCCACTCTATACAACCATATTGGTCCTGTTCTCACTTACCTTCCACTACTAAAATTCCCTCCAAGAAAAATCTACCATAACCTTATCAGATTCCCTGCCTTCAAACCTTTCACAGAAGGTGTCAAAAGGCATATATTCCCGACTAGACTCAGGACCCTTACAAGGTTAAAGCTTAATCTGCTGAGTGCAGAAGATCCAGAACCTATGGGAGACCACATTTCATTTTGGACAGAGAAACAAAATGTAAGACTTTTGTACATCCTAGAGAATATGGCAAAGCTGTTGATGTTATGGATCACATCATGTATGCTCATCTAAAGGCTGAGTTTGAGCTGCCGAGATATGTTAGAGCTGCCAACTTTGTCCCTCCAATATGGTTGTTTTCACTTTGAAGGATACAAGAATTGGAGTGAGACCTTATATGATTTGTCCACGACTGCCAATGATAGACTTGAACAAGGATAAGGATCTGAAGAAGGAAAGAAATACTGACAAGATGCCAGCTGACAACTCTTGTTTGCTTCCAATTGATTCTGATGCCTCTGTTGATCAAAATTTGATAGATTTCTATATGTGTCAACCTGTTGAGAATGTACCTGAGGATGCTGCAGTGGACTTATGGAGAAGTCATATGATAACTTGTACCAAAGAAGCATCTTCTTCTAGTCTAAGTAATACATAAAAGAGGGAAACTCCTACTGTTGAGGAAGAGTTGGATTCTCTTAGTTCAAATATTTTATTGATACTGATGTCCTAGTCGTGCCTCTAATTAACTCAATTTATGAAGAAGATCCCGTCCACCGGGAACCTGATCCAACTCCTGCTCCAACACCTCAAGCATCTACAGACTCATCTGAGGAGATGGAGGAAATAATTTCTGAAGGTCCAGATATGAATGCTGATATCGTTCATCCAGTAAATGGGTATGAGGAAGTAACTGAGTCTGCTTCCAAACAAAGTACTTATGAGAAGCACGCATCTCAACCACTGGCTCTGGCAGTTATCCATCCAAATGATCAACCTCAACATTCTAGAGCACTAAGCACCTTTTCCAGGTCAAGTAAACATCCATGATAGTGCTGAAAGCTCAAGACCTTCACTGCCACCAAACTTTGAAGAAATTATAGGCAAGATAATAGAGGAGACAATGAAAGTAGAAGTTAAGGAACAGGTCAAGGAGCAAGATGCAGAAGCTTTGGCTCCAACAAATGTGATGATCAATCAAATGATGAGCATTCTCACTGGCTTCCAACAGAGTCATAATCTTCCTACTCAACCTCCACCACCCCCTCCAAATCAAGACCCTCACCCTCCACCTCCACCCTTTTCTTAGTTTTCTATTTTAACTGACTATGATGATCCCTTCCTGTTTGCTTTTTGTATGATGACAAAAAAGGGGGAGAACGGATATGAGAATGAGAATTAAATTTTGACCTTAAAATATAAGTCATTCTCTGGTGGTATCTATCTGTTTGCATATTTATCTGTTTTCATATGCATGCTCTTAACTGTTTATATGTTCTGATATGGGTTAAATTATTATTTTTTTCTCTCATGATAAGCTGCTTTGAACTTAGATAGCTCTGAACTATTTTTTTTTCCTGCTATTTGACACATATGTTATGTGCTGCTGCTTATTTGTTTTAAATATTCAAAGTTTTATATGCTATGTCTTAGGGGGAGCCCTGTTGCTTTCTTAGACTTTGCTCACCCAAATATAATTAGTTTTTGTCAACATCAAAATGGGGGAGATTGTTGGAACCAAAGTGGTTTTGGTTTAATAAACCCTGTGTTTTGATGTTAACAAAAGAATTAAATTTGCATGACAAAGTTTTGTTTGAGATCTAACAAGTCTTATCTAGTTTGCAGGAACGCTCAAATTTATATAAGTTAGGAAAACTTTGGAAAGTTTCCTTGTTTCACATGGAAATAAATCAAATTCTTGTTTAATCCGTAGACGAGGTATCTAAACAGTTTGGTAAAACGCTCACTATCTCTCTGACCAGCAGACAAGATACTAAAATATATAGATGTAGACGAGAACCTAAATCTTACGGTTTTCTTATAAGTAGACGAAATCACTAAAACAAGCTAAGAAATAAGTAATTCCAAAGACTTATAGCTAGACGGAAAACCTGTAGACGCAGTTTCAAAATCAATCCATATTATTTACCTGATAAGCCCGTGCATCCAAAGACTAGCGCATCCTGTGATATAAATGCTAGCCCGTCTATTCAACCCTTATTTATTTCAAATGATTGTATATTTAATTCAAAACAATGTTTGTCTTTTGTTCTGTTTCTACATTGTTTAATGCTTTGTTTCTTCATAAGAGAAACATAGTACCATTGAGAAGAAAAAACTATGTTCTCTGACATCTTTGTAGCTGGAAAACTGAGATACACACAAAGAAGGATAAATCAGAGATCAACTTTTACATGAGCAGAGATGTGACTCTCTAATTTAAGGAAAAGTGATAACCAATAGCTTATTTCTTAGAAGAAAATCAAGCTATCAAACTCAACAGATCTCATTCATTAAATTCTATCTCTAAATAGGAAGTTTATTCAAGATCGTTGAAGATTTTCAAGAGAAGATGAAGATGACTATAAATAGACGACCATGTCTATTGAAGAAGCACGTTTACCAATTTAAAATTAACATTCCAATAATCTTTCAAGTGCAATAGTCTGTGTTCTTCTTAAGCTTGAATACCTCTATAATATTCATTTGATCTTAAACTTTCATATCCTCACATATAGTGAGTAAGCATATCATAAACAAACAATCTCTTAGTTAGAATTAGAGCCTAAAGAGGCTTGGTTGAGAAAGAATACTTATAGCTTGAAGAGGTGTTGAATACTTGTAATCTATTTGGAGAAGAGTGGAGAAAACCTTCAAGTAGAAGGGACTGGACGTAGCTCTTGGTTGGAAGAGAGTGAACAAGGATAAAACTCTTGTGTGATTCTTATAACCATTTCCTTTTACTGTTTTTATTTATTCTAACTGTAGGGCCTTGAACTTTATTTTTTTTTAATCTTTCAAATGTCTTTTTCTCCTTATGTGCCTTGCTTTATCTTCTGCTTGAGAAAATATCTTAAAAAGGTTATTTTCGAAAATTAATAACAAACACAATTCAACCCCCCTTCTTGTGCTTACCTGTGTCAACTTCATATTATACTAATCTGTATCCTTTTATTCTTAAATACAAAAAACCAAGATTATGTCCCAAGCAAATATCTAAATATTCTTTTAACAACTTTTAGATGAGATTCTTTAGGATCAGATTGAAATCTTGCACACACACAGACCCAAAATTGAATGTCAGGTCTACTTGAAGTTAAGTACATAAGAGAGCCAATCGTACCTCTATAGACAGTTTGGTCTACCTTTTTACCTTCACCATCTTTGCTTAACTTTGCATTGGGCTGCATAGGAGTTTTCATAGGTTTAGAATTCTCCATTTTATACTTCTTAAGTATCTCCTAGGTGTATTTTTGTTGATGGATGTAGATTCCATCAATTGTCTGCTTGATTTACAATCCAATGAAAAACTTTAATTTTCAAATCATGCTCATCTCAAATTCTGCTTGCATTAGCTTGGAAAATTCCTTGCACAACTTTTCATTATTTACTCAAAAAATAATAAAACTATCTTTTGAGCATTTCTTAAACAATGTTATACCATGCTCTAGGTGCTTGTTTGAAACCCTATAAAGCATTTTAAGTTTGAAAACATGATCTGGTTTATCAGATTCTTCAAAACTAGGGGGTTGTTTAACATACACTTCTTCTTCAATCATACCATTTAGAAAATCACTTTTTACATCCATTTGAAAAAGAGTGATTTGATGTTGTGCAGCATATGACATTAAGATGTGTATGGCTTCTATTCTAGCTACAGGTGCAGATGTTTCAGTGAAGTCAATACCTTCCTGTTGGTTATAGCCTTGAGCTACTAACCTTGCTTTGTTTCCGACAACCTTACCATCTTCATTCAACTTGTTTATGAAAACCTGTAATACCCTGTTTTTCGTATGCTTCTTTATCAATAAATACATTATTTAATGTGTTTATTTTTTATAAAATCCAGAGGATGATTTTATTTAAAATAGGTTAAAGTAATGTTTTGGTCCCTATACGTGACATCGATTTTCAATTTGGTCCCTATACGTAAAAAGTTATCAATTTGGTCCCTATACGTGACACTGATTTTCAATTTGGTCCTCACAGCTAATTGGTCCCTATATAAGTGGACCAAATTGCAAATTATTGTCACATGTAGGGACTAATTCAACAAAAAAAATTGAAATCGGTCCCTACATGTGATAATTATTTTCAATTTGGTCCCTATATGTGATAATAATTTGCAATTTGGTCCCTCTTATATAGGGACCAATTAGCTGTAAGGACCAAATTGAAAATCAGTGTCACGTATAGGGACCAAATTGACAACTTTTTACGTATAGGGACCAAATTGAAAATCGATGTCACGTATAGGGACCAAAACATTAGTTTAACCTTTAAAATAGAATCATTTTCTTGTGTTGTTTTACCATATGAAGTCACAGTAAAATTTTCGGTCGAAAATTCAGACGATACTCGGTATGGGTTCTCACTGCCAGTATAAGTTTACTGAGCTAGAGACAAAATTTTAATTTGTGAACGAGACGGTTAGTGTTTTTACAATGTTTTGTGTGGGTATGGAGTTTTTTGAAAAAACTTGTTCGGGGCCAAATCTTAGGGATTTTTCGGGTGAAGTCGTCGAGAAATACAATCGGGGAAGTCATCTGATACGTAATGGAGCAGAGCATCAAGAGGATGAAGTGACATGAAGTGACTTGATGTGAAGGTTATGACACACCTCAAAAGGTGAATCTTGACTTTTTTTCAAAAACCTCACTTTTTCATTTCTCTCTCCAATCACATCACATCACCTTAACTCCTTATCCTCTCTACAAGCAACCCACCTTCTTTGTTCTCTTCTTTCTTCCTCCCAAAACTGTGACCCTCTCTCTCACTCTCTATAAATACTCTTCATTTCCATACTTCATCACTTTCCTCCATTTCTCACATTTACACTTTACTACATTTCTTATTCTTCTTCTCTCTTACAAAGTTTACATTTTTATCCAGCTTTTCTCTTAGAGTTCTTCATCAAAGTTGTTCATCTTGTTAAGCGTAATACTTCTATGTAGTTCTTTTTTCAAAGTTTCATCTTTTGTTTCAAAGTTTTCTTCATATGTCCTTTATGTGCTTTTAACTTCCAAAACCTCTCAAAAATGGTAGAAAACTCATTTTGAGTTGAAACCACTTTATATATTCTTGTATTTACTCATACTATCACATACTAAAAGGTTGTGTAAAACAAAGTTTCCTAACCTCTTCTTCCTAAGGAGGCCGAAACCATGTATATGGTTTAGGTGAATCTTGTTTCAACTTTTACATGTATTAGTTTGTATTTGAGTTTCATTTCCAAGATGATCATGGACCAAGTCTCCCTTATGTTAAAGGATGCTATGTCTAAGTGATTGGAAAGTTTAAAGATTTTTACCCTATTTTTATGTAGAGACCAAAACCAATGAGTTTTAAGGCAATGGTGTTTAAGTTTTGTTTTCCAAAATGATCATGGATTAAGACTCCTTGATATAGAAGGATGCTAAGTCCAAGAGATTGGAAAGTTTGGAGATTTCTAACCCCTATTTCTTGAAAAGTCCGAAACCTTAAATGGTTATGGCAAAGATGTTGAGTTTTGTTTTCCAAAGTGATCATGGAGTAAAAAGCTCCTTATGTTAAAGGATGCTATGTCTAAGTGATTGGAAAGTTTAAAATATTTTCTTGCTTTACATTTTCCAATGATGGCCGAATGTAACATTTGACCTAGGATGTGTTATTTTGTTTTGTTCTCCAAGGTTATTATGGATTAAAGCTCATTCATATTAAAGGATGATATGTCCAAAATATTGGATGATTTAAAGATCTCTAACCTCACAAACTTGTTAAGGCTGAACCTAAGAGTTCATGGTCTAAGAAATTTGATTTTTCCATTTTCCGAAATGATCATGGTTTCAAATTCCTAGCCTAAAGAGATCGGAAAGTTTAGAAATTCCTAGCCTATTTACCTATGCTTGGCTGAAACCCTAAGTCAAGTACTTAGTGGGATTTTTAATTCAACTTTGTTAAAATATTGTTGTTTATGAACTTCTAGCACTTAAGGATCATAAATCCAAGAGTCGCATAAATTTCGAAAACCCCTAATCCTAGTTTATTGTATGAACCAAACATATACCTTGTGGTTAGTGTTCTCGAGTTGATTTCTTTTAACTCATGATTTTATGTTGGTAACCTTAGACTTCCATCACCGAGAAGCGAGGACGTTCGTGAACATTCTTTTCAAATTCAAAACTCTTAACTCCGACGTGAGGTAAGAGGGGATTTCCTAAAGATATTCAATAACTGTATGCATGTGTGTATGTGTTTAACTGGATACTTATATGTTGATTGAGCTTACTTGGTTATCTAATGTACTTAAACCGTTATGCTATTATCTGATGTTGAACTGTGCTTGTTCTAAATGTTATAATGCATATATGTGATGAACTGCTTTCAACTATGATATTAGCATTGAACTGAGAATATATACTGCTGTTGATTGAAAGTTTGCTAAGTCAGATTTGTGTCTGTGCTCAACTGTTATTAGAATTAAAAACCTGAATAAGCTTTGAAGATGAAAGGATTGGTGTTCTTTTCCAAAAAGCTCATTAACTTAAACTACTTGTTTTAAATGTTGAAATGGTTTTGGTGAACTATTGTTATACAAGAGAAAAAAATCCTTTTCGAACTATGTGTCTTCAAACGAAAATTTTCAAGATTATTGGGCAATATCCTATTGTGGATTTTCAAAGATAAAGTATTTCAAAGATTCTTTATAAAAGATTTTCAAAGAAAAGGTTTTCTCCTAAATGTTTTAGAAACTTTCCGATAGCCTGGATAGGTTGTCGAGGATTCGGCTTTGAATTTGATTTTCACTGAACAAAAATAAATACTTAAGAAAGAGAATCTAGTACGCGAGACATCGCCTCTAGTATTCAGTTATACGCACGTGATCTTGGATCAGTGTTAATTCCGATCCATGAGTCCTATTCACGATGTTTTGGACTGAGGGTCCAAATCTCGAAATCGACGACAGTCCATTCTGATTTCGTTGTTATGGACTGTGTGTCCTAATCACATTGTTGTGGACTGTGTGTCCTAACCATGTTGTGATGAACGTTGTTAAAGGTGAATGTTGTTTTCTACGACCACAAGCCTAGGACTGGTGCATCGGTCTCGGGCGTTGTGATTGAGCATTCGAACTGTGTGTCCTATGCTTCTAAGTTTTCAAGTGATGGGGAAATGATGATTAAGTCGTTAGCTTTGAGCTGCGATAGCGAAAAGAAATTAACACAAAGAAAACCTTTTGAATAAAATATTTTCTCATGTGCATTTCCCCAGGCAGACGTTCTTTCTTACATATCAGATACAAGGTGGTATCTGGGAGTCAGTCCATGTGACCGGTTCAGAGGCACATGTGACGTTGCTCGTCCTGAGACCTTAAATGCATGAGGGTATGGAGGCAACTGCCCGGTGGGCTAGAGATTGACCAACTCTAATTCTTCTCCAGTGGAAAATGGTGTTGTTATCTCATGAGATTAAGTTAGAGCCTGATATTGAAGTGACATGCATATTTTCAAAGGTTGGCTGTGCGGGTTTGAGACCCTTTGATATAACACTGTTATGTTATGTATATGCATGATTTAACTGCTTATATGATTATGTGATGTATGTATCATGTATATGGTTGTTGTGGGATATATCTTATGACGGTATCTCACTCTTGCACATCTGTATGTTATGTTCTTTTCTTCTTCTCTCGGGTATGTGCGTGCTTTTAGATGGATCCGAATGTTCCATTGGTACAGTCGAGCTTGAGGAACGAAGTGTTTGATCATGCTGGGACGGCAGGGAACTGAACTATACATGAGGGTAGCATCTGTGGTCACTCTGCATGCAGGAGGCATTGGTAGATCGTTCGTCGGCTTTTTGAGTTGTCCTGATAGTCCCTAGGCTTTTAGGGCCATCTTTTGAGTCTTGTACCAGTTCCCTATCCCCGATTTGATTCTTTTTTTTTTACCTGTTTCTTTAGTAGCGGTTTTAGTGTATGTTGGCCAGTTCGACAAAGCCTGTTTTGTAATCAAACCTAAGATCCCAAGTGGGACAGTTATATTTATATGTATGATGTTTATTTTCATGTTCTGAGTGTTCATCACCTTTCTTAACTTCTTTTAACAAAAAAAATTGAGTACCCTTTTTCAGTAACCCTATATAAAAGGTTATTTTCGGAAGGCGACCAACGTTTTAAATAAGTTTCTTTTCCACAACGGGTAACCATGTGATGCCGGGTTTTAGGGTGTCATAAAACCCATCTAGTTCCAATGATAGACTTGTCTTTTGGTTTGGAGACTGTAACATCCGTGATTTCATTTGTGGTTTACGTAGAAGGATTAGGTTTAGGGGTTTAATTATATAGGGGATATGTGGTTTGAGGCATAGATACCTTTGCATGTTAAGTACACAACATTGTCGGGAGAGTTTGAACATAAGAACCGAATTAGGGTTTCCCGGTTAGCGTCTTTGAGATGTTTGAGTAAGGAATAAGAGTTTTGGAGTTAGAGTTGAGATTAGGCTTTTTGATGGATTTAGGTTGTTTATTATGTCCTAATGAGCCTATATCTCAAATTTGAGCACAATCGGACGTCGAACGGCCCATGAACGCAAAGAAACGACTTTTTGCCAGAAGTCAATGCTTGAACGTGGGTTTATCCACGCTCCAGTGCCCAAGTCAACCAGACAAGGACCATGCTTTGACTTGCCACATGTCATCAGGGCTTACGTGGCAGCTTATGAGTGGAAGCATAGCATGATGGCTTTCCACGCTCAAGCGTGGCATTTCCCACGCTCATGTGTGGCCACGCTCAAGCATGGAATTTCACACGCTCGAGCGTGGGGAAGTTGATGCACAAAAATAAAAGAGTGACTTAAGTGACTTAAGTCACTTAGTCACTCAGCAAAAAAGACAGAAACAGAGAGATGAGAAACTGAGAGGAGAGGTTCTAGTGAGAGTTGTGAGAGTTTCGATCGTCCCATTGCGTATCGGAGTACATCGTTGTGTTCGTATCAATGATATCTATCTTCTTCTCTTCTCTGTTTCTTCAAAAACCAAAGCTAAATCATCCTCTTTTATGTCAAAACTCCGTTCGTTATGTTTCTTGTAATATCTTCCATTTCGTTTGTTGAAATTCAATTTCATCTTCAAGTATGAAATCGTCGTAACATGTGCTTCGCAATGTGATGCTTAGGTGAATTTTTGGAAGCTCCGAGGCCCGAGAATCACGTAGGGCAGAATTGAGAAAGTGGGAGGAAGTCTCGTTTTGCTTCGTTTCGAGTATCGTACGACTCTTCAGGTAGGGGAAAGAAACTATTTAAAGTCGGAAGCGGTGCGGTTACATTTAATTCGATAATGGCGTAGGGCGACCTAAATCCTACACGAGAGTGAGTAACGGACGATATCTATACCACATTGGGGACTACTTAGTGGTACCGATGATAATATAGAAATTGTCCGTTTATCGTCGTTACCATATATATATATATACACACATATGATTATTTTATTACGAAATGATTGCATGTTCGACTAGTTGACTTGATATTGGTACTTGATGTAAGATAACATGAATTTATAATTATTTTTGAAAGTGTTTATATTTATTATTATTGTACTTTGGAATTTATTATTATGGAATTAATGACATGATGAAATATGATGATGATTGTGATGATATGATGAGTGTTATGATTGTGATTAGAGGATTGAGTAATTCATAAGTTATGTTGAGACACGAGGATGTATTGCGGATTGCATACGATATGTGATAGCAGTGCCTAACCGAGATGATTATCGTGATATGAGGCTGAGATTGATGAGATGAGATTATTTTGAGGATATCTATGAGATTATGATGAGCGGTATGGGCACTAGGGGGTGACCTAAAACATGGTCTGTGATATGAGGGACTTGAAACATGGTCGAGTGGACCTGAAACATGGTCGAGTGGGGTCAATGCCTCGGAGGGAGAATTCCCGGGGATAGGCTAATGGAAGACCGTCCAGAGATGGTTTTATTTTAGTCGCAGCTATAGTTCATGCATTGCATGAGCATCCTGTATTGTGGTCCAGAGATGTGCACCGGGTTGTGTAGCTGTAGTGCCATTGCTTTGAGTGGGCACCCTCCATCCACGGATGAGGGTGTGCACCGGGGACTCTCGGACGTGTCGATTATATTGTTACGATATCCGGATATGGCTGATACCTGAGGAGATTATTCATACAGCATTTGCATTGCATCATGATGGAAGGTAGATGAATGATCCTAGATGTGGATTGAGGATGATTCTATTACATATATTTATACTTGGGAGATGGATGTTTAGTGTACCGTTATTTAATTAAATGTAGCTAAACCCTTTCCACGTTTGATGTTATATGGCTTCTTATCCCCTTTTCTTTTGTTGTGTGTTGTGTATATATATGTTTTGGTACTTCAGACTCCGTCAGAGCAGATGACGCAATGGGACCACCCATGGATGACCAAGGATCTATGGTTCCCCCTCTCGGGGACCTGTGAGGTGGAGTGCTGAGACCCACACGGGTGGCTAGTGGACCCTGTCACTCGTTTCGTGGTATATACGGGTCCTGTGTCCATCACTACGAGGCTTGGGTAGGGAGCACCCAACGTGTTTGTTGGCACAATTTGTTTCAGCACGACCTTCCCGTTTCTGATAGGACAACCTGATGGATACGTACCATCGATGCCGCCAATGTTCGGGATGGCCCCTATACCCTTCATGGGACCTCTTGATGCCTTAGTACCTGGGTTTGTACCCGCACTAGCACCGGAGCCCAAGTTGGCACCTATTCTGGAGGATGACCTAGTTACCCCCTGGTCGCGCTGTCGCGCACACGCCAAAAGGAACGAGCGGGTTTAAAACTGTAGTTTAGGGCGACAACTCGGATGTCATCTCACAAGGACTCTTAAAGTATTATTTTTCACAAAATAAGTTTTTTTTTTTTGGGGGGGGGGGGGGTTGGATTGGATGCAATCAAAGAAAATAAAACAATGAAAAACAGAGCAATTAAAAACAGGGCAGTTCAAAAAGATTATCAAATAGCAAACAACGATTAATCTACTGTTCTCGAATTCCCAACTATCCTTGGTTCATGTAATCCCAGGCCCTGAGCAGATTCTAATCCCTTTTTCAGTTGTAGCAACTATTAACAACGCAATCACTACTACAGATACATGTTCCTATTCCCGAAATAACAAACGGGGTTAAGCCCTCATGAACTAACGAACATGAATGAACACACGCGAAATAACAAACGCGATTTAGTATAGGAACATAACATCACTGAAACGAATCAATACAACACTACACACTCTTGAAATAACAAACAGAAATGTATAATGTGGTATTGAAAAGGGAAAATCAATTAAAATAGGAATTACAAAACCTCAAGTATATGGAATTCTCCTACAGTAGATTAATCTAAGAATTTAGTTTTCCATAACAATAACGAAATACACAGAAAAATATGTAAAACTGTGGAGAAGCAAAAGTTCCTCATATTCTGCCCAGACAGCCTTTTATACTATTCAGAAATTTCACCCTTTCACGAGGCGAAGCCTCTCTCGCGACGTGAATCTTGTGAACAGTCTGCAACCTTTGGTATTCTCGCGAGGCGAACAAACCTTCGCAAGGCGAGGAACTGAAGAGTCTTCTTATTACGCCCGTTATGAACATCAGGGGCCAACCGTGATGCTTTCTGACTTCCAGGCTCGCGAGGCGAATGGATGCTCGCGAGGCGAGACTCTTCAACTTCAAAAATGCCATAGCCGTGACCTTCAACACGGGCAAGCCGTGATCATCTCTGACTTTTCAGGGTTGGGTGACTCGCAGGGCGATATCTTCTTCGCGGGGCGACCCAGAGACCTTGCATTTTCTTGGAACAGTCAGCCTTCGGGGTCGCGAGGCGAACCAGAGAAGATGTCAATTTCACTGTTCTGCTGGCTTTCATGATCGCGAGGCGAGCAAAACTCTTGCGGGGCGAATCCCCTGCTTCTTTATTCTCTCAACTTCTACTTAACCTGAAAACAAAGAAATAGCTATAAGTTCATTATTTGACTCAAAACTGGATAAATTAACCTAAAACTACTTTAGAGACTCAAAACCTTGCTTGAGGACAATCTAATCTAATTTGGGTGAAAATAGGATATAATTTGCACAAAACCCTGGTCATACTAGCCATAAACTAGATGAGCCAGAGGCTTATCAAAATACCCCAAACTTAAACTTTGCTTGTCCCCAAGCAAACTAAGACTCAAAAATCAAAAAGACTTAAGACCTGGCAAGCTTAAAAGATTCAATCAACCTTGCACAAATTCAACCAATACATCAAAATAGTTTTCTTCAATGTCCCCCCTTTTTCAAGCAAAGCAACCCCCACATTCATTTATTCTAAACATTTGAGAATTTCATCATTCAAACAATCAGAAATCTAAGCAGGGGATCTAAGTTACACACAAGAGGGAGATCACCAATTCCAAACAACTGCCTTCCTCACAAGGGCATTTATTGTTCACTCAATCACTCAGTTTGTGTCAGGCTATTAACATTGCACTCAATTTCACTTTCAAGAACACTTTCCATAAATTTGATTTTCATCTCAAAATGGTTCCCACAGAAAACATGCATGCAACATCAAAAGGTCTTTTATGGGTCGTAATGGGGCCTGGCTAAGGGTAGGATATACAAAGGTACTAGCTGAAGACCCTAGGAACTAAGAGAGCATGAACATTATTTACACTTTGAAATTCCACTCAAGTTCCTTTTCTCATTTTTCTTTATGCCTTGGGTGGCTACAGCCTTTTATTTTCTAATACTTTTTTTTTCACTTTTCTTTTTTTTTCAATTTTTTTTCTACAAGCCTTTGGCTCCATCCTTTTTATTGTATTTTTTTTTCTTTTTTTTTCAATCCCAAACAACATATTACACCTTGTAGCCACCCCAAACTTAGTTTCTTGCACCTATTCTAAGATTACATGCTCTCCTAATCCTAAGATCGGGTTAACATGGTTTTCCAGATTTTTGGGCTTATAACATTAGGTTATCAAGAATTAACAGGCTAATAGGCTCAATGGGGCTAACTAGGGAACACGCATTAGGAATTGGTTATTTTTAGGCTAAGTAGCTATTTACAAAGAAAATGCCTAAATCATCTGAAGCAAACACATGATCATGCAAACCATAAAGAGATTCAAGCAAATTCAGGAAAGTGCAACTTGAAAGTGATTTCACACAGTCAAAAAACATGTTGGAGGCTCAAAACCTCACCTGGACATTCATGCAAATTGTTTGACAGAGATTCTATCCCTAGTGTATGCTTCCTATCACCCCAAACTTATCATAAATCATGCTATCACAACAAAATCTCAAAGTTCAGTTTTCAATCACACGGGGATCACTTTTCAAACTCAAAAAAAAAAAAAAAATTCAGCCTAGGGGGAATCATCACATAAATCATGCAATCAATCTGTGCAACATCAATCAAAATCCAATAAACTTGCCAACAAAAGACTCAACACACAAATACTCCTGAGCTTCTCAAATTATTCAGGAGCTTTATTCAAAGAAACAAGACTCAACAAAACTACAACTAGTTCCCTCCCCCACACTTAAAACATGCATTGTCCCCAATGAAACAACATAACAATAAAAACAGAGTGAGGGAAAGGAAAGGGAACTCCCTGATCAAGTATCAGTGTAGGTGGGAGATTCCAAGGAGAGCTCCTCAACATTAACATCCACAGGAACAACAGCATCCACACCATGGAATGGCTTCAGCCTCTGCCCGTTAACCTTGAATGGCTTGTGGGTACCTGCACGTGTAATCTCTACTACACCATAAGGAAACACATTAGTCACAACAAAAGGGTCATCCCATTTGGACCTAAGTTTCCCAGCCATCAATTTCAGGCGGGAGTTAAACAATAAGACTAGCTGGCCCACAGAAAATTCTTTTCTAACAATCATCCTATCATGAAAAAGTTTTGTTTTTTCTTTATAAATCCTGGAGCTTTCATAGGCTTCTAGCCTAAGTTCCTCAAGTTGCTGCAACTGCAGTTTTCTTTCAACACCAGCTTCTTTCATGTCCAAGTTACAGCTCTTTACTACCCAATATGCACAGTACTCAACTTCCACCGGGAGGTGACATTCCTTGCCAAATACAAGCCGGAAGGGGGACATTCCTATAGGTGTCTTGAAAGCAGTCCTCTGGGCCCACAGTGCGTCTTCCAGACGGCGGCTCCATTCCTTCCTGTTCGGCTGCACCATCTTCTCTAGAATTTGCTTGATCTCCCTGTTTGATATTTCAGCCTGTCCATTGGTCTGGGGATGGTAAGCAGTGGACACTCTATGTACAACCCCATATTTTCTGAGTAAGGCTTCCATGGTTCTGTTGCAGAAGTGAGTGCCTTGGTCACTGATGATTGCCTTAGGTATGCCAAACCTGCAAAAAATGTTGGACCTAACAAATTTGGATACAACTTTAGCATCGTTAGTCCTAGTGGGGATTGCTTCCACCCACTTTGAAACATAATCTACAGCCAAAAGAATATATACAAAACCAAAAGAAGGAAGGAAAGGACCCATAAAATCCATCCCCCACACATCAAAAACCTCACAAAAGAGCATGGGCTGCTGAGGCATCTCACTCCTACGAGTGATAGCAGGGCCTGTTATTTGACATTCTTTACAATTCCTGTATACCTCATAGGCATCTCTAAAAATTGTGGGCCAGTAGAACCCAGAATCCAGGACTTTTCTTGCTGTCCTCTGTGGTCCAAAATGTCCTCCAACTTGAGAGGCATGTGAGAAGTGCAAAATGGACTCGTGCTCATGATCGGGGACACACCTCCGAATCACCCGATCACCGCAAAACTTCCAAAGGTAGGGATCATCCCACACATAGTACTTTGCATCGCTCTTGAGCTTGTGGAACTTATGTCTACTTGTACCTGCAGGGAACAACACCAAAGAACTTAAAAGTTAACTATGTCAGCAAACCAGGGGGTTACCCCATACAGATGTAAAAGTCTCTCATCAGGGAAATCATCTTGGATGGGAGAAGTATCCTCATCCCTTGCTATCCGGCTCAAGTGATCTGCTACCAAATTTTCAGCTCCACTTTTATCCTTTATCTCCACATTGAATTCTTGGAGCAAAAGCATCCACCGGATCAGTCTTGGCTTAGCTTCTGGTTTCTTTAACAGATATTTCAGAGCTGTATGGTCAGTGAAAATAATAACCCTAGAACCTAGCAAATATGACCTAAACTTATCAAGTGCAAATACAACAGCTAGCAGTTCTTTCTCAGTGGTGGTGTAATTTGACTGTGCAGCATCTAATGTCCTAGAAGCATAATGAATTACATGGGCAGCCTTGCCCACCCTTTGTGCCAGCACTGCTCCCACAGCAAAATTGGAAGCATCACACATTAGTTCAAAAGGGAGTGTCCAATCTGGGGGCTGGATGATGGGGGTAGATGTCAATGCTCTTTTCAGATAGTCAAATGACTCCTTGCAATGGTCATCAAAATGGAACAGGGCATCATTCTTCAACAGGTTTGACAATGGCAGTGCTATCTTGCTGAAGTCCTTTATAAAGCGCCTGTAGAAACCTGCATGTCCAAGAAAAGAACGGATCTCGCGTACGCAAGATGGGTAAGGCAATGAAGAAATCACATCAATTTTTGTAGGGTCTACTGAAATACCCTCTTTAGAAATTACATGACCCAAAACTATCCCCTGTTCTACCATAAAGTGACATTTCTCATATTTCAAAATCAAATCAGTCTCAATGCATCTTTGTAGAACTAAACTCAGACTATGCAGACATGCATCAAATGAGGAGCCATATACAGTGAAGTCATCCATGAACACCTTTATGCAATTTTCAATAAATTCAGAGAAAATGCTAAGCATGCATCTTTGAAAGGTGCCAGGAGCATTACAAAGGCCAAATGGCATCCTCCTATAAGGAAACGTAACGAAGGGGCACGTGAAAGTGGTCTTTTCCTGATCCTCAGGGGCAATATGGATTTGGAAATACCCGGAAAAGCCATTAAGAAAGCAATAATGGGATTTACCGGCCAGCCGATCTAGCATTTGATCTATGAACGGCAAAGGAAAGTGATCCTTTCTGGTGGCCTGGTTCAACTTCCTATAATCTATGCTGCACTCACTTGACTATTACGGACTCTAGTAGGTACAAGCTCATTATTATCATTCCTAACTACTGTTAGACCGGACTTCTTTGGTACAACTTGCACCGGACTTACCCAAGTACTATCAGAGATGGGGTATATGATACCTGCCTGTAGAAGCTTAGTCACCTCTTTCTTCACCACATCCAGAATCGGTGGATTAAGTCGCCTTTGGGCCTGTCTTACTGGTTTAGCTCCATCCTCCAATAGAATTCTGTGCATGCATCTGGAGGGGCTAATTCCTGGAATATCAGCTAAAGTCCACCCAATAGCCTTCTTGTGCTTCTTCAGAACCTCCAATAGTTTTGCTTCCTGGTCAGAGTCAAGGCTGGAAGAAATGATGACTGGAAGTTTCTCATTTGTCTCCAGGTAGGCATACTTCAAGTTCCCAGGAAGTGGCTTAAGCTCTAAGGAGGGCGGCTGCTCAATGGATGGTACATTGGGAGTAGCCATGATGCCACGGACTTCTGCAGAACAGACAGCTTCACTCTCACTATCATAATCACTATCACCCTGCAAGGTTGAATCCAGAAACTCAGCACAAACAGAGCAAGGGTTAGTGTCAGTACAGTTAGTACAAGTATATACATCATCAAAACCAGAAATGAATGGAAAATCAGAAATAAAGTCCTCATGGGTATCCTCAATAAGCTCAGAAAGCAACTCTAAGTGGAAAACAGAGTGCTCCTCCAGTGGGTGTTTCATAGCATCAAAGATCTTGAACTTGGCCACAATACCACCAAACTCCATAGACATAGTCCCATCATACACATCAATCTTAGTCTTGGATGTCATCATGAATGGTCTGCCCAAGATTATTGGTGATCTACTGGAAGGTGTCTCTCCTGCCATGTCTAGGATGTAGAAGTCCGCAGGGAAGATCAAATCATCAACTTGCACTAGCACATCTTCTACCATTCCCATGGGGCGGGCACTCGGTCCTGTTAGCCAACCGGATGGTGAGACTCAGATATCTGCAATGGCCCAAGATCAAGGTTGTTAAAGATGGAGGTAGGCATGACATTTATGGATGCTCCCAAGTCCAGCATGCAGTTTTCAAACTTCCTATCCCCAATAGTGCATGGAATAGTAAATGTGCCTGGGTCCTTGCACTTTTGTGGTAGTGCCTGAGTAGGGGCTAAAGAAGCAACTCTTTCTGGTGAAGGCCTAGACTGGATAAGCGCTGAGACATTTTTTCCCAAATCAACTCTCTCATTATTCTTCATCTTCCTCTTGTTGGTGCAAAGATCCTTCAGAAATTTGGCATACTTGGGCACTTGCTTGATCACATCTAGGAGAGGAATATTTACAGCTACCCTTCTGAAAACATCAAGATTTTCCTTCTCCTTATCTTCACCACCAATCTTCTTATTATTCTGCAATCTGTGTGGGAATGGGATTGGTGGTCTATACACTTTCTCAGCTTCAACTTCAACAATAGGCTCAGGAGTTACCTCAACAGTTGCTTCATCTTTTTCAGAGGTGGCCTCAGTAACTTTTCCAGATCTCAGAGATATGGCACTCACATTAGGGTTGGAGGCATTGGGATTTATCACTGGCTGTGCAGGCAGCTGGTTTGTCCCTTGACCTTGATGTATGTTATTTATGGATGTGGCCATCTGTCCAATCTGTGTCCTCAAATCTTGAATGCTGGCATTTGTTTGTCGAAATCGTGCTGTGAAGAGCTGCAACCTGCTGCTGAAACTGGAGGTTATTTGCAGCCATTTGCTTGATCATATCTTCTAATGAAGGTCCAGAAGGTGCAGAAGCGTTCACTGGAGGATTCTGAGGTGCTGCCATTGGTTGTTGTTGGGATGGGTTCCCATACCGCAGATTAGGATGGTTCCTCCAATTGGGATGGTACCTATTGGTAGAGAGGTCTGGAGTGATGTACCGATTCTGACTGTTTCCTTGATTAAATGGATTTACTGCATAAGCTTGAGACACTTCACTGACAAACTCTTCTCTCTGGATGGGGCATGGATCATATGGGTGCTCAGGTGAATTGCACATGCTACATAACTTTGCAGGCTGAACTCTGTCTATTGCCAATTGCCTTACAAAGGAAGTCAGCTCATCCAATCTATTCTCAAGGGCGGCCTGGTTGGAAGATGAACTATGGACCTCATGCACACCTCTTGTCTCAACTGAATTTCTTCTAGTAGTAAACTGCTGGGAATTCAATGACATATTCTCAATGAGTTTCTTGGCAGCAGCTGGGGTCTTATCAACTAGTGCTCCCCCACTAGCAGCATCCAAAAGATTCCTATCCATCGGCAGTAATCCTTCATAAAAGTATTGGATCAGGAGCTGTTCAGAAATTTGATGCTGGGGGCAACTGGATACCAAATGCTTGAACCTTTCCCAATATTCAACTAGCGATTCATTCCCTTGCCTGATGCCACATATCTCTTTCCTTATTCACGCAGCTCTTGAAGCAGGAAAATATCTTTCTAGAAAAACCCTCTTCAAATCATTCCAAGTGGTGATAGAGTTGGGCTCAAGATACAACAGTCAATCCTTTGCAGCTCCCTGGAGTGAGAACGAAAAAGCCTTCAACTTGATGCTATCCTCAGTGACTCCCTCTGATCTTGAGGTTGTGGAGCAGACAACTTGGAATTCCTTCAAGTGCTTGTGTGGATCCTCACCTGCAAGACCATTAAACTTTGGCAACAAGTGAATGAAACCAGATTTTAGTTCAAAAGGAGTATCAGCACCAGGATATGAAATACACAATCCATTGTAATTTACATCAGGGGCAGCAAGCTGTCTTAATGTCCTTTGATCTCCCATGTTTTCAAAAACAGTTTTGGAATTAGAATCACTACTAGTGCTAGCCCGAAATTCTCTACGGAGTGTGTGCAGTGTTCTTTCAATTTCCGGGTCAAAATCACACAATTCAGGGCAATTAGTCCTAATAGCCAGACCAATTCAAAACAAAAACAGAAATAAAAGAAAGAAAAGAAAAGAAAGAAAAAAAATGGAAGAATAACAAATAAGAGTCCCCGGCAACGGCGCCAATTTTTGGTCGCGCTGTCGCGCACGCGCAAAAAGGAACGAGCGGGTTTAAAACTGTAGTTTAGGGCGACAACTCGGATGTCATCTCACAAGGACTCTTAAAGTATTATTTTTCGCAAAAATAAGTTTTTTTGGGGGGGTTTGGATTGGATGCAATCAAAGAAAATAAAACAATGAAAAACAGAGCAATTAAAAACAGGGCAGTTCAAAAATATTATCAAATAGCAAACAACGATTAATCTACTGTTCTCGAATTCCCAACTATCCTTGGTTCATGTAATCCCAGGCCCTAAGCAGATACTAATCCCCTTTCAGTTGTAGCAACTATTAACAACGCAATCGCTACTACAGATACATGTTCCTATTCCCGAAATAACAAACGGGGTTAAGCCCTCATGAACTAACGAACATGAATGAACACACGCGAAATAACAAACGCGATTTAGTATAGGAACATAACATCACTGAAATGAATCAACACAACACTACACACTCCTGAAATAAAAAACAGAAATGTATAATGTGGTATTGAAAAGGGAAAAGCAATTAAAATAGGAATTACAAAACCTCAAGTATATGGAATTCTCCTACAGTAGATTAATCTAAGAATTTAGTTTTCCATAACAATAACGAAATACACAAAAATATGTAAAACTGTGGAGAAGCAAAAGTTCCTCATATTCTGCCCAGACAGCCTTTTATACTATTCAGAAATTTCACCCTTTCGCGAGGCGAAGCCTCTCTCGCGACGCGAATCTTGTGAACAGTCTGCAACCTTTGGTATTCTCGCGAGGCGAACAAACCTTCACGAGGCGAGGAACTGAAGAGTCTTCTTGTTACGCCCGTTATGAACATCAGGGGCCAACCGTGATGCTTTCTAACTTCCAGTCTCGCGAGGCGAATGGATGCTCGCGAGGAGAGACTCTTCAACTTCAAAACTGCCACAGCCGTGACCTTTAACACGGGCAAGCCGTGATCGTCTCTGACTTTTCAGGGTTGGGTGACTCGCGGGGCGAGATCTTCTTCGCGGGGCGACCCAGAGACCTTGCATTTTCTTGGAACAGTCAGCCTTCGGGGTCGCGTGGCGAGGAGCTGTTCGCGAGGCGAACCCGAGAAGATGTCAATTTCACTGTTCTGCTGGCTTTCAGGTTCGTGAGGCGAGCAAAACTCTCGCGGGGCGAATCCCCTACTTCTTTATTCTCTCAACTTCTACTTAACCTGAAAACAAAGAAATAGCTATAAGTGCATTATTTGACTCAAAACTGTATAAATTAACCTAAAACTACTTTAGAGACTCAAAACCTTGCTTGAGGACAATCTAATCTAATTTGGGTGAAAATAGGATATAATTTGCAAAAAACCCTGGTCATACTAGCCATAAACTAGATGAGCCAGAGGCTTATCACCCCCGCTAAGGACCTACCAGTTGCCCTCGCTCAGGATCTAGCACCCCTTCCTGAGGTACCCGTACCTCCAGAGGTCCATGCTACGGTTTGAGTCTTCACGGGTATCTTCTAGAAGACTACATCCTGGGGATAGCAGACTCTACAGGAAGAGGTTTTACGGGCAGTCGGCCAGGAGTTCTTCTAGTGATAGAGGAGGAGTGTCCGGGCCCGCCGGACCTCAGGATGCAGACGAGGGAGGTATTGTATGATGGCTCGGGTCAGTGCCATCAGTATAGGTATGAGTGAGGTTTTACTGTATTTTTGAAAGGGGACGGGGTATGGAGTGCATCGCTGAGGCTTTACTTTTGGATTTTGATGTATTTTGGTTGATGTCACCAGCTTGTGTATATATCGGGATCCTACAGAGGGGAATCCCTTGACAACAGTACTTGCAAGTATGTATATATTTATAGTTATGTGTTGTATGTATGTTTACATATGTGTTTATATTTTTGTTTTAAATTTTCCGCTATTTTAATATACTCGCTTAACGAAAATAATGAAATTAGGTCTTAATATTTTGGGTTTTCTTTAATGGGATGTCGGGGCGTCTCATTTGGTGGTATCAGAGCAGTTCGGTTCTGAAACGGACTGTGATGACTGTGATTAAGGTAAACTAGCTATTTAGTTGAATCCACATCGGATAACAGCTATGCTTAGAAGTTGGGTAGTGAGTCTGACGTGACATCTCTATGACATATAGTATTTATATTCCAGTTTTATGTAGTATTATATGTCACCTTGATGTGGTCTAGTGATTTCTTTTAACAGGATCATGGCTCGAGGCAGAGGACGAGGACATGGCAGGCGTGGTGGTGGTAGAGCGATAAAGGGTGTAGAGGATGAGACTCATTAGCAGAGGAAGGGATTGGAGGTGGAGGAGAGTCCGCTGAGACTCTTCAGACTATCCGCGTGTTAGCATCCGTTCTGTTGTATCAGGCGCAGCAGAATGCTCAGAGGGTACATAGAGAGGTAGAGTTACAAGAGCGGCAGGATAGGAGGAGAGCCGCTGAGGCTGAGGATGCAGGATTGGCTACCTTTCTCAAAGGTAAGCCACTACAGTTCAATGGAGAGTATGATCCAGAGCGAGCAGAGTGGTGGATTCAGGAGCTTGAGAAGATCTTTGATACCATGAGATGTAGAGATGACAGGAAGGTGACCTATGCCGCCTTCATGATGACCAGATGGGCTGAGTCATGGTGGAGAGGCAAAAGGAGATTGTTAGAGGCTGAGGTCAGATTGATCAGTTGGGACCTGTTCAGAGAGTGTTTCTTTGAGAAGTACTTCCCGCGGTTAGTCAAACGCGAGATGGAGAGAGTTCATGAGTCTCTAGCAGGGAGACAGGTCTGTTGGTGATTATGCGGCCAGATTCGAGGTCCTGATTCAGTTTTCTGAGTTCGGCCAAAGGTTTCCAGATGAGGACTATATATGCCGGAGATTCGATGAGGGTTTACGGCATTAGTAGAGGAGGGCTATAGTGCCCATAGATATCCTGAGTTTCCCAGAGCTTGTAGAGAGGTGTTGTGCCATTGAGAATGTGGACCAGAGGCAGGCTGTAGAGCAGAGACAACATCGTAGTGGAGGTCCTACCAGAGCAGGACATCAGAGGAAAGGTGATAGCACTAGTGTAATGAGTACTTTTTACGTCAGTTAAAATTGATTTTATACGTCAGAATATTGTCTGACGTAAATACAGCTGACGTTAATGGTTAATATTTTAACGTTAGTTGTTTAAACAACTGACGTTAAAAATAAAACCTTTAACGTCAGTTCTTTAACACAACTGATGTTAATGTTGTTCAAACTAACGTCAATTGTGTTAAAGAACTGATGTTAAAGGTTTTATTTTTAACGTCAGTTTCCTAATACAACTGACATTAATAGTGTACTGTATATTTTATAAAATACTATTAACGTCAGTTGTTTGATACAACTGACGTTAATATATATTTTTTTAAATTCAGTTTTAAAATATCACTCCCCTCAGCTATCCCTGCATTCAGTAAATATCCCAGTAACACAGAATATCACACACATTACAGAATTGCAAACACTACCTTTAAATTTCAATATTAACAAAAAGAAAAGAAATATACAAAGGAACAATGGGGGGACTTAAAACCAAAACCCATGTATAGGAAAAACATAACTATCTACAAGTATATATATATATATATATATATATATTAGTCTCTAATGTCTAAAAACAAAACTACCAATCTAAGTATATATATATGTTATTAATTAGTTTCTAAAGTCTAACAAAAAAACTATTCATCTAAGTATTGCAGAGGTATCTTGTCAATTCCATTTTCACCTGCATACTTGAAGAATTCTGCTAAGCGCATCCTCAAGTCTGTAAACTCATCTTTTTGAAAAGGCCATTGGTCGTTAAATGCCTACACACATTCAAATAATAACAATAACATTAACGCAATTCATCACCAAAACTATAATATATAATTTAACAAGTTGTTTAAATATTACCTTCTTCCATCCATCCGTAATAGATGCGGAGACTATGTTCAGCATACGAAGCATCACATAATAGCCGCACGACCACCTGTCAGGTTGAAATCGAGACAACAAACAAAATTAATTTCAATGTCAGTTAAATATACATATAAATTAGTAATTATAATATTAATTATTTGATAAATAAACTACCAAACCTTGAGGATGATCCATTCAGGATTTCCTTTAGCCTTAGAAGTCCTACTTTTCCCGTTGGCGCAACTTATGCTACTCGCCTTCAGCGCGCTATCATAAGCAAATAATCATGTCAATTAACAAATTCATATATAATGTGTGTAATAAACTAAAAACAACTGATATTCAAACTTAAATTAAATTTAAGATTAGTTACTTACATATTTACAGCTTCCACCACCTCTTGTGGTGAGTTTTGGTGGAGAGAGCATAAGAATATGATAGTATGCCTAGACGGGTGAAGTACGAATAACTGCCAATGGTTATTCATACAGTAGGGAGCCAGATATAATTCTTTTTGATTGTCTCCCATCAAGTTCCCTATGTATTTACTAAATGCATCACCAGCAAAGAATTGGGGCATAAGGATTGACGGATCTAAGAAGCCGTAAACTGATGCAACGCCCTTATCAAGCTGAAGACAATGGAGATACCTAAGATATGAAAAGGTGTGGATGTTAATTACATAATATATATATATATATATTTAAATTAAAATAAATTATTAAATGTAAAAATACCAAAAATAAATAAGTGATAAAATTAAAATTAACTTACGTGCACCAGAGACTCAAAATCGTGCTGGCCATCCAGACGTTATCTCTGCAGGCGTGCCCGAGATCTTCACCACAGAAGGAAAATATCCTCTGTTGATTTGGGTGTGTCACCCATCCATTGTGTTTCAATGGACATTCAAAAATCTCAAAGGCATAATCCTCACCAAGTGAGAACAAACGAGTGATAGGTGACAGCAACACCGATGTCGACTTGGCCTTCAATTTAGGAAAAATAAAATAGACAAGTTATTGATAATTAAAAAAAACACAAGTAATTATTTGACTAATTTGGACATTAATAATGAATACATACCTTTGTTACCATTTCGAGCTCACGGCGTTTGAAGTCCAACTCAAGCTCACGCATTTGCATTTCCAACTCAAGCTCACGGCCTTGGACTTCCAACTCCCCCTCCCTAGCTGCCAACTCATCGGCCTCCACATGTGCCCTACTATAACTCTCTTTTGTGCTCACATGTGAAGGGTTGGCATGTCCTGCAGTGTCCTAGGATGAACCGACGGAGGAAAGCTCTCTAGCAAGCACCTTCTTGAATTCTGGGTTGGATAGCAAGTTTTTCATCAGATGCGTTGTAATAGCAGGGTTGGAGACGAGCTGCTGAGTCATGGATTCCAAAATTGATGCCTCATCGACGACCCACTTTCGTGAAGCAAACTTGCCATAATATTCTCTGATGGTCGTGTTCCCAGGAACACCGATAACCGGACCAGGATGGTCTTTCTTGCCTAGAGCAGTCATCAAGACGTCCCACCGTCCAGAAGGGACGAATGAGCCCTGGGAGCATTGTGCTTTAAGATCCATCTACAATGAAGAAATGAAAAAACGTGCAAGTGAAAAGTGTTAAAAATATCTATACAAATATCAATTGAAATGAAGTTAATTATTTACTTACAATCTTATCTGCCACTTCGCGAGTGGCATCAACTTTAAAAGTGCCTGTCTTTGTCATGCGGTCGGCTAACCAGACATCCTCGCTGTCAATGTCCGACGGAGGACTTAATGGTGTGCCCTCAAGCACCTCTCCTCTTTCTATCCTAGCAGCGTGCTCTTCCTGCTTCACCCTCAGCCTATCCGCCATCATCTCCTCGATCGGAGTCTCGTACCCACCCTGAGACATGGTGTGGCGGTGTACGTTCTTCGCCTGATTCTGCCTACGATTCTCTGCCTTAGCCTATTCAAATAAAAACACATAATTAAATACAGTTAAATGATCTATAAGAAGCATACAAAATTAACTTAATCAACCAACCTGAAATTCTTCATCCTATCGACTCCTAGCAAACATATCCCAAGTATCCTTATCAATCCAGGGATAATCCGAGAACATCTTATCAAGCCGCTTCTTCCCAGATACATAGTACCTGGTAAGATCATGCTTGAACCCATTCCAATGCTTTGATGCCATTTTCATACATTTCGTACGATGATCCTCGTCATTTGGCAAAGTCCAAGATACCTACACATTAAATACATAACAATTGGATGGATTATAACTCGGATAATTATCTAATAATGTAAATCAAAAGAATGTAAAGGTAAAATACCGTGATAGCCTCCCAAATATGATCCTTAACATTCTGTGGAACGTCATTCCAATGGTTGTAGTTGATGCTAACGTGCTGCTTCACTTGTAGAAACACCCACTTTTTAAAATCTTTAGCACGGGGTCCCTGGGGCTTTAGAATAGCATCAAAGCAAACCTCAAGCTTTTGTCCGTTTTGCCTGGCCTTCTCTGATTTCTTCAAAGTCGTGGCTCCTCTACCCTGTTTCCTCTGAAACTGTGATAAAATAGAGGGTTGTAACATTATAAACATACATTAAAAGGAAGGACTAAAGATAGTATATAACATGTAAACTTACACTAGAATCAGGCGTAGGCGCGATCCGATCCTGCGTAGGCCCCACAGTGTCCTCCCCTGCATGTGGGCCATCCGACTGATCCATATGTATGCCTATTCAGAAACAATATATATTTATTAAAATAGGTTATAACTAAAAATAAATACAGATGTATAAATAAAAATAAATGTATACTAAGTTTAAACTACCTATATCAATATCCCTTCGTGATGATCATCACGAGTGGCATGTACATCGTCCACCCGTGTCTCCTCGATTATAGTAGGCATGTTTGTTGAAAAAGAAGGAGTCTCAGGAATATCAAGATTTGAATCTTGATTTTCATCACTACTATTATACATGCTTTTTCCTTGGAGAACCACGGACAACCTTTTGTTAGAAGGATCAGTGATGTAGAACACTTGTTTTGCTTGGGAAGCCATTATGAAAGACTCATTTATATGACCTTACTTGTTGAGGTCTACCAATGTTAACCCCAATTCGTCGGTTTGTACACCACCGTTACTATCAACCCACTTACATTTAAAAACCGGCACCGTAAGCTTAGTGAAATCGAGCACCCAAATATCTTCAATATATCCAAAGTAAGGTGTCGATGCTTTAACAAGTTTTGTGTCCTTTGCACTAGAGAAGTGCATTGCTTAGGCAATGATCATAACCCCACTATTTTGCATGGTACTCTTGTTATCTTGTTCCTTTATATAAAAGGAAAAGTTATTGATGTTGTATCTGCTCCAACATATGACGTTGAAGCTAGGCCCACGTGCTAGCCATCTTACGTCATCAGAAGCAGTACTACCATCCTTAAGCATTTCTTCCTTGAACCATGGTAATAAAGTCTTGTTATGCTTGTTCAACAACCACCTTTCACTCATTCGAGGGTTTTCTTGATTGACTTTTCTTTTATGTTCAAATAAGAAAGGTTGAACAAAATCGATGTTGTTCAATACATACAAATGTGCTTGAAGCACTTCCTCCCGACCCTTGCTATTAATTCTTAAGCCATGTGTACCCTTACCTTGACATCTTATCTCATCATGGCGAGGCTTAGGAACCCCTATAGGATTCGTGTTATGAAGGTAGTCCGAACAAAACTCAATAGCTTCTTCTACAACATAACTTTGAACAATAGATATTTCCGGACGATGAGGATTCTTCAAGTACCCTTTCAAGATCTTCATGTAGCGCTCAACTGGGTACATACATCTCAGAAAAACCGGCCCACATAATCTAATCTCCCTCACCAAATGAACAATTAAGTGAACCATTATGTCGAAAAAGGAAGGAGGAAAATACATCTCCAATTGGCACATGATTGTAGCAGCCTCAACTTCCAAGTCATCCAAAATACGGGGGTCAATGACTTTGGTACAAATAGAATTGAAGAATGAGCACAACCGAGTAATGTCATGTCTCACATTTTTTGGAGCAATACCACGAATAGCAACGGGCAGAAGTTGTTGCATTAAGATGTGACAATCATGAGATTTTAAACCAACCAATTTAAGATCACTAGAGACAAGGCTCTTCATATTTAAATAGTAACCATGTGGAACTTTGATGCCCCGAAGACACCCGCAGAATCTTTGTCTCTTTTTTTTTGACAAAGTATGATATGCTGGCGGCAAATAAGTCCACTTACCATCCTCAATAACTGGAGCTAACTGCTCTCGCATACCCATAGCAACAAGGTCGAGACAAGCATTCACACCATCCTTTGTCTTTCCCTGAATGTTGAGAAGTGTCCCGATCACACTATCACACACATTTTTATCCACATACATCACATTAATGCAGTGTCTGACATCAAGCTTGCGCCAGTATGGAAGATCAAAGAATATCGACCTCTTCTTCCATATGTTTTTCTCAGCAGATTTACCTTTCTTTTTGGACTTGCCGAATATAACATCGATTCCCTTTACCCTATGATAAATCTGATCTCCAATTAAGGCCGCCGGAGCTTCTTCTGTCTCTTGGCATCCATTAAAAGATTTTTTCATCTTACGATATGGGTGATCACGTCTAAGAAATCTCCGATGCCCAAGGTAATCTGTCTTCTTTCCATGATTCAACTGAGTGTAGCATGTGCCATCTTCACATATTGGGCATGCTTTATGCCCCTTGACACTATACCCAGACAAGTTACCGTATGCTGGAAAGTCGTTGATGGTGCAAAATAACATGGCACGAAGCTTGAAAGTCTCATGAGAATACCCATCAACTACATCAACACCTTCCACCCATAGTGTTTTCAAGACTTCAATCAAGGGACTTAGATAAACATCTAAGTCATTTCCCGGTTGCTTTGGGCCCGAAATCATCATAGACAACATCATGTATTTACACTTCATGCACAACCAAGGGGGCAGGTTGTTAATTATCAACAGAACAGGCCATGAACTATGAATACTACTCATGTTACCATAAGGATTCATTCCATCCGTAGCAAGTCCAAGCCTTAGGTTTCTTGGCTCATCGGCGAAATCCGGAAACATAGTATCAATATTCTTCAATTGCTTGGGGCAATCGTGATTGTCTTCATGAACACCGGTGTACAATATGCAATCATTGGGGCATGCGTGTATCTTCTTATACTCCATACCCATCGGACACATGACCTTCTTGGCCTCATAGTTATGGTCAGGAAATGTGTTATCCTCCGGAAGCAAGTCTTTCAACACTTCAAGCAATTCCGTGAAGCTTTTATCGGTCCAACCATTTCTCACCTTCACACAAACCAATTTTAGTACCACCGACAACTGTGTTTGAGTAGTACACCCTGGATATAAAGGCTTATCCGCATCACCGCACAACCTATCATACACATGAGCTCGATGAAAATATTCTTGTCCAATATCACGGATCATGTCCTCTACTCGATCATCCTCCATATCTACGTCAACGTCCAAACTTTGGGAGACACTTTCCGTACTACTTAACAACACATCACCATGCCATATCCATCTTGTATAACTCAAGCAAATCCCTTCACAAATCAAATGAGTACGTATATCCTTCACCGTACATTTCCTAGTATTCAAACACTTGACACAAGGACAACAGAACATTCCATTACTATTAGGAACATTCCTTTGAGCAAATTCTATAAATTCTCCCACCCCCTTCAAATACTCAGCACTAGTGCGCTTACAAACCATCCAACTACGATCCATAACTAGATAGGTTCTGTAGATATACAAACCATATATCCAATATAAGGACAATACGGGAGATTGAAAACTAGTTTTTGAAATCCTAATTGAAAAGTAGTTTTTGAAATCCCGTCAACCATGTATATCTTATTTGACTAACTGCCTAAAACAAAATTTCCACGGTAATCTCACATCATTCTTCTCATTAAGCAGGCAACAACACATATTAGAACTATTGCTATATATAGTACTATAACCACTCAGCCATATGAATCGATCAAGAGAGCATGATATATACAAGCAAGGCGTTTAAAAATTATTTCAAATTTACACCATTTTCAGGTTGGGCAATGAGCAATATATTGTTGATGTCACATGCTACAAGTAACTCTAAATTTCTTCCCATTTTGAAATAGGTCATGATAGCAGAAGAAAAACAAGAGAAAACACAAAACCCACGACCAGAAATAGAGACATTCCAAACAACTCAAAATCACAGTTTCAAGTTTCAACTACAGAGACTGCAGTGTCAACATACACTCAAAACCAAAAATAAAAAAATGTGACCTAAAGACTCACTAGAAATAGGTGCTCGCGTGGTGGTGGGGAGGGGAGCTCGAGTGGTGAACAACGTTCGATGTGGTTACTAAGAGCAGAGGGACAAGGAGAGTTAGTGCGCGGGAAGGGGAGAGAGAGAGATGCCAAGTTATTGCAAAGAATATTGAGTGGGAAATACAGAGTTAGGGTTAAGAGTGTACCTCACGGTGGTGGCGAAGAAGCCCTCGTGGTGGTTGCGGTGGAGAGTAGCTCGCGATTAGGGCAGAGTGAGAGTGAGAGTGAGCGTGAGCGTGATGAAAATAGAAGAACAGAGACGTACAGAGCGAAGTGAAGAAGGCGAGCGGGTGTAAACGTTATAATCAAAAACCATCTTTAAAAAAGCATTTTACGTCGGTTGTTTGTAACAACTGACGTTAAAAATAAATATTTTTTATTTAAAAACACTTTTAACGTCAGTTGTCTTAAACAACTGACGTTAAAAGTGTATAAGTTTCTACAAAAACATTCATTCCTATGACTACTGTGCTACTTACCCATGCACCTTGTAACTTAATCCTCTTAATGAGCATTAAGTTTGTAGATCAGTTTTCAAGAAAATCAGGTAGTCTCTCTTCTCTATATAAAGTACCATTCTTCTGTATCAGTCTGTAATACACCCCCCTCTTCTTTTCCTCTATATTTCGTGCGTTTTCTATTTCTTCACAATATGGCTCTGTTATATTTGAGACTTTTGTTATTTCTTCCTATTCCTAGACTTAAAGGTGGCTTAATGGTCAAAAAACTTCTGAGGTTGAGTAAATCACGTAACATGGATGGTAAGGTTGGGTGAATCACGTAATGTGATTCCCTCACTTTATTTCATCCCCTCATCCCTTTCACTCCACTTTGGCTGCAAGTGACTGTGGATTCAGATGGAGCATCAAGGAATTCAAGTGAGGGAGGAGATGCGTCCATTGGAGTTTCTGAGGACAGGACTGAGAAGAAAATGACGTTGAAGTAGAAACTTTTTTATATTTTAGGGCTATGTTGCAGAAATTTTTTATCTTTTAATCATGTAATTGTAACTTATGAATCGCTTCAATGAGATATGATTTGATTATACATATAACTTGTTTTATGTTAAGTGTTTATTTATTTTAATTTGCACAATAATTTGTTTAATAATTCAAGCTAATTAATTAAGATTAAAAATAAGCTTGTTTAAAAAAAAGTTTAGAAATAAACAGCACTATATGGAGTGATCTGCATTAAGAGTGACAACAGGGAGATGACAACGAAAGAAAAATAGGAATGAGTTTCATATAGGAATATAGGATTATTTACGTCAGTTATTTATTTAACTGAAGTAAAAATCACACTTTTAACGTCAGTTGTTAATAATTCTTGCAAATCACTTTTAACGTCAGTTCATTACACAACTGACGCAAATAGTGATTTAATATTTATAAAACTGCCACTGCCTCATTTTTAACGTCAAACATATGGTCAACTAACGTAAAACTTTCCCGTATATTACATTATTTCCACTAGTGTAGGGGTTCTCAGTGGAGGAGAGGACCATATACTAGACCTGGGCGGAGTGCTCAGACATTGCACCACCAGCACCAGTTACCAGAGAGGGTCAGCAGTAGAGGGACCCAGTTTGTTTCAGATGTGGACGTCCATATTACATCAGAGATTGCACAGATGGGCCTGGTTGCTACGTCTGTGGCAAACCAGGTCATTTTACTAGGGATTGCCAACATAAAGCGGTACGGCAGCATCCAGCTGCCGGCATAGGAGTCAGTAGTTCTAGAGGAGCCAGTGGTTCCAGTGGAGGTGCTAGGAGAGGTGTTCCAGTAGCAGGACGACAGACGGCGGGACCTCAGGTCACTTGGAGGGTGTTTATTGTGAGAGGATCTAAGTCCTCTCAATCTGCAGATCTTATTCAAGGTGTGTGTTTAATATTTGGCAGACTCTCGTCTGTGTTGTTTGATTCAGGCGCTACACATTCTTTTGTGTCCCATGAGTGTTTAGATCATTTACACTTGCCTGTTTCCAAGCTATCATATACTTTGGCAGTATCTACCCCTGCCAGTGATCCTTTGATAACTATGTATGTTTGCTTACAGTGCCCTATAGTTGTTGAAAATATGACATTTCTGGTAGATCTCATCTGTTTGCCTATGCAACAGATAGACGTTATCCTAGGCATGGATTGACTTTCGGCTAACCATGTAGTGTTAGATTGCGCCCGAAAGACCTTATCGTTTCTTGAGCCTTCTAGCATAGTATCTGCCAATGAAGGAACAACTATGAAGAGTGACGAGTCTCAGCAGTATGTGATGCTTTTCTTTTGGAAAGCTAAGGAGACTCCGAGTATGGATTCTTTGCCTATCGTGAGAGAGTTTGCTGAGGTTTTCCCTCCTGATGTTCTATGTTTGCCACCAGAGAGGGAGGTGGAGTTCGCTATAGATCTCATACCAGGGACCGGATCTATATCAGTAGCTCCTTATCGGATGTCACAAGTGGAGTTGGTAGAGTTGAAGAAATAGCTGGATAACATGACGAAGAAGGAATTCATCAGAGCGAGTGTTTCGCCTTGGGGAGAACCGGTATTGTTTGTCATGAAAAATGGCAGAATTTCTAGGTTGTACACGGATTGTAGGCAGTTGAAATTACAATCAAGAACAAATATCCGTCGCCTAGGATAGATGATCTGATGGATCAGTTGAAGGGAGCTTCGGTGTTTTCCAAGATATATTTAAGATCAGAATACCATTAGATTAGGGAGAAGAAGGAGGATATACCTAGGACCGCTTTCAGGACGAGGTATGGACACTACGAGTACCTAGTTATGCCTTTTGGTGTAACTAATGCTCCAGCAGTGTTCATGGATTACATGGACAGGATCTTTAGACCGTTCCTCGACAAGTTTGTGGTGGTGTATATTGATGATATTCTTATCTACTCTCGTAGTTGGGAAGAACACGAGGAACATCTGAGAGTGGTGTTAAAGGTGTTGAGTGATAGGCAGTTGTATGCTAAGCTATCCAAGTGTGAATTTTGGTTAGAGGAAGTACAGTTTCTAGGGCATGTAATCAACAATAAAGGGATAGTTGTTGATCCAGTTAAGGTAGAGGTCGTGATTAAGTGGGAGAGGCCTAAGTCAGGGAGTGAGGTGAGGAGATTCGTAGGATTAACCTGGTATTACAGGAGGTTCATCGAGGGTTTCTCGAACATTGCGTTACCTATGACGCCAATAACGAGAAAAGGTACGACGTTTGTTTGGATAGAGAAGTGTGAAGAGAGCTTTCAGAAGCTAAAGGAGAAGTTGACGACATCTCCTGTGCTGATGTTACCAGATCCATTAGGACAGTTTGACGTGTACTGTGACGCGTCATATCTAGGATTGGGTTGTGTTTTGATGCAAGAGGGAAGAGTTGTGGCTTATTCTTCCCGACAGTTGACGGTTCATGAAAGGAATTACCCGACCCATGATCTGGAGTTAGCATCCATAGTGTTCGCATTGAAGATATGGCGACACTATCTCGATGGAGCTAAGTTTAATGTGTTCAGTGATCACAAGAGTTTAAAGTATTTGTTTGATCAGAAGGAGTTGAACATGAGGCAACGTAGATGGATGGAATTCATTAAGGACTATGAGTTTGATCTTCAATACCATCCAGGGAAGGCTAATATTGTGGCGGATGCACTAAGTCAGAAATCCTTGCACGTATCCGCAATGATGGTGAAAGAGATGGAGTTGCTTGAACAATTTAGAGATTTGAACCTAGGTATGGATTTGATTGAGGATAGAATATGCTTAGGTATGATCACCATCAGTAGTGAGTTTTTGAGAGATCTTAAGGTTAAGCAGGGTCAGGATGAATATTTGGTGGATGTGAATCGAGGTATAGATGAGGGTAAGGTTTCAGAGTTTAGGAGAGGATCAGATGGAGTGTTAAGGTTTAAGGATTGGATATGTGTGCCAGAGGACTTAGAGATTAGGAATATGATCTTAGAGGAGGCACATAAGAGTAAGTCGAGTTTTCACCTAGGAGCCAACAAGATGTTTCAAGACTTGAAGAATATGTTTTGGTGGCCAAAGATGAAGAAAGAAGTGACGGAGTATGTTCTATCATGTTTGGTATGTCAGAAAGCTAAGATAGAGCATCAAATGCCCGCCGGGTTGTTGCAGTCCTTGAATATCCCAGAGTGGAAGTGGGATGGCATAGCGATGGACTTTGTGGTGGGATTACCACGAAATCCGAAGTGGTTTTATGTAATTTTGGTTATCATTGATAGGTTGACGAAGTATGGTCACTTCTTAACCATTGGTGAGAGTTATAGTCTTGAGAAGTTGACCCAGATTTACATCAAGGAAGTTGTGAGGTTGTATGATGTGCCGTCGAGTATTGTCTCTGACCGAGATCCTAGATTTACATCTAGCTTTTGGACATAGTTACACAATGCTTTGGGAACAAAGTTGTGGATGAGTTCTGCTTATCATTCTCAGACGGATGGACAGTCTGAAAAAACAATTCAATCACTGGAGGATCTTTTAACAACTTGTGTGTTGGAACATGTTGGCAGTTGGGATGAATTCCTACCTTTGATTGAGTTCACATATAATAACAGTTTCCACATTAGTATTGGGATGTCACTGTATGAGGCCCTATATGGGAGAAAGTGCAGGACTTCGTTGAGATGGTATGAGACTGGTGAGAGCCAAGTGTTGGGTCCCGATGTGGTACAGCAAACAACGGAGCAAGCCAGGAAAATCAAAGAGAAAATGAAGGAAGCGCGGGATAGGCAGAGAAGATACAGTAACAAGAGGAGGAGACCCTTAGAGTTCCAGGAAGGTGATCACGTGTTTTTGAGAGTCACTCCGAATACCGGAATTGGCAGAGCTATAAAGTCTAGAAAGCTTACTCCCGCTTCAGTGGACCATTTCAAATTCTTCGACGAATTAGTGCATTAGCCTACCAGATGGCCTTACCGCCTAACCTTTCCAACCTTCACGGTGTCTTCCATGTATCCCAGTAGAGAAAATATTACCCTAATCCTTCTCATGTCATTGAGCTTGAGTCAATACAACTCCGAGAGAATCTGGAGTATGAGGATTTACCATCTAAGATTGCAGATAAAATGATTAAAGAACTCCATGGTAGACAAATTCTCTTGGTCAAGGTCATATGGGATAGTGTTACTAGAGATGCTACTTGGGAGCGTGAGGCAAACATTCAGCAGCAAAACCCCCATATGTTTTCAGGTATGTAAATTCCGAGGACGGAATTTCAAGGGGGTAGAAATGTAACATCCATGATTTCATTTGTGGTTTACATAGAAGGATCAGGTTTAGGGCTTGAATTATATAGGGGAGATGTCGTTTGAGGCATAGAAACCTTTGCATGTTAAGTATGCAGCATTTTCAGGAGAGTTTGAACGTAAGAATCGAATTAGGGTTTCACGATTAGCATCTTTGAGATGTTTGAGTATGGAATAAGAATTTTGGATTTAGATTTGAGATTATGCCTTTTTGATGGTTTTAGTTTGTTTATTAGGTCCTAATGAGCCTATATCTCAAATTTGAGCACAATCGGATGTCGAACGGACCCTGAATGCAAAGAGTTGACTTTTTACTAGAAGTCAACGCTCGAGCGTGGGTGTATCCACGCTCTAGCGCCCAAGTCAACCAGACAAGGGCCATGCTTCGACTTGTAACATGTCATCAGGGCTTACGTGGCAGCTTGTGAGTGGATGCATGGCACGGTGGCTTTCCACGCTCAAGCATGGCATTTCCCACGCTCTAGCGTGGCCATGCTCAAGCGTGGAATTTCTCACACTCGAGCATGGGGATGTTGATGCACAAAAATAAAAGAGTGACTTAAGTGACTTAAGTCACTTAGTCACTCATCAAGAAAGACAAACAGAGAGTTCAGAAACTGAGAAATTGAGAGGAGAGGTTCTAGAGAAAGGGTGAGTGGAATCTTATAGACAGAAGGGCTTCTAGTGAGAGTTGTGAGAGTTTCGATCGTCCCATTGCGAATCAGAGTACATCGTTGTGTTCGTATCAACGATATCTATCTTCTTCTCTTCTCCGTTTCTTCAAAAACCAAAGGTAAATCATCCTCTTTTATGTTGAAACTCCGTTCGTTATGTTTCTCATAATATCATCCGTTTCGTTTGTCAGAATTCAATTTCGTCTTCAAGTACGAACTCGTAGTAACATGTGCTTCACAATGTGATGCTTAGGTGAATTTTTGGAAGCTCCGAGGCACGAGAATCGCGTAGGGAAGAATTGAGAAAGTGGGAGGAAGTCTCATTTTGCTTCGTTTCGAGCATCGTACGACTCTTCAGGTGGGGGAAAGAAACTATTTAACGTCGGAAACGGAACGGTTACATTTAATTTGATAATGGCGTAGTGCCACCCAAACCCTACACGAGAGCGAGTAACAGACGATATGTATACCACATTGGGGTCTACTTAGTGATACCGATGATATTATAGAAATTATGTGTTTATCGTCGTTAACATATATATATATATATATATATATATATATATATATATATATATAAATATATATACACATACACACACACACATACACACACATGATTATTTTACTATGCAATGATTGCCTGTTTGACTAGTTGACTTGATATTGGTACTTGATGTAAGATAACATGAATTTATAATTATTTTTGAAAGTGTTTATATTTATTATTATTTTATTTTGGAATTTATTATTATGGAATTAATGACATGAGGAAATATGATGATGGTTGTGATGATATGATGAGTGTTATGATTGTGATTAGAGGATTGAGTAATTCATAAGTTATGTTGAGACACGAGGATGTATTGCAGATTGCATACGATATGTGATAGTAGTGCCTAACGGAGATGATTATCCTGATATGAGGGTTAGGGCACTAGGGGGTGACCTGAAACATGGTCTGTGATATGAAGGACCTGAAACATGGTCGAGTGGGGTATATGCCTTGGATGGAGAATTCCCGGGGATAGGCTAACGGCTGACCGTCCAGAGATGATTTCATTTTAGTCGCAGCTATAGTTCATGCATTGCATGAGCATCCTGGATTGTGGTCCAAAGGTGTGCACCGGGTTGTGTAGCTATAGTGCCATTGCTTTGCGTGGGTACCCTCCATCCGTGGACGAGGGTGTGCACCGGGGACTCTGGGACGTGTCGATTATATTGTTGTGATATCCGGATATGGCCGATATCTGAGGAGATTATTCATACAGCATTTGCATTGCATCATGATGGAGGGTAAAGGAAAGATCCTAGATGTGGATTGAGGATGATTGTGTTACATACATTTATACTTGGGAGACGGATGTTTAGTGTGCCATTATTTAATTAAATGTAGCTAAACCCTTTCCATGTTTGATGTTATATGGCTTCTTATCCCTTTTTCTTTTGCTGTGTATTGTGTATATATATGTTTTGGTACTTCAGACTCCGTCAGAGCAGATGGCGCACTGGGACCACCCATGGATGACCCAGGATCCAAGGTTCCCCCTCTCGGGGACCTGTGAGGTGGAGTGCTGAGACCCACACGGTTGGCTAGTGGACCCGGTGACTCGTTTCGTGGTATATACGTGTCCTGTGTCCATCACTACGGGGCTTGGACAGAGAGCACCCATCGGGTTTGTTGGAACGATTCGTTTTGGCACGACCTTCCCATTTCCGATAGGACAACCTGATGGATACGTACCATCGATGCCTTGGTACCCAGGTTTGCACCTTCACCTGACCCGTACCAGTGCTGGAGCCCGAGTTGGCACCTATTTTGGAGGAGGACCCAGTTTCCCTCGCTCGGGACCTACCAGTTGCCCCCGCTCAGGATCTAGCACCCCTTCCTAAGGTACCCGCAACTCCAGATGTCCGTGCTACTGTTTGAGTCTTCGCAGGTATCTTCTAGATGACTACATCCTTTGGATAGCAGACTCTACAAGCAGAGGTTTCAGGGACAATCGGCCAGGAGTTCTTCCTGCGATAGCGGAGGAGTGTCCGGGCCCACCGGACCTCAGGATGCAGACGAGGGTGGTAGTGTATGATGGCTCGAGCCAGTGCCACCAGTATAGGTATAAGTGAGGTTTTACTGTATTTTTGAGAGGGGACGGGGTGTGGAGTGCATCGGTGAAGCTTTTCTTTTGGATTTTGATGTATTTTGGTTGATGTCACCAGCTTGTGTATATATCGGGATCCTACAGAGTGGAATCCCTTGACAATAGTACTGGCATGTATGTATATATTTATAGTTACGTGCTATATGTATGTTTGCATATGTGTTTATATTTTAAGTTTTAAATTTTCCGCTGTTTTAATATACTCACTTAACGATAATAACAAAATTAGGTCTTAATATTTTAGGTTTTCTTTAATGGTACGTCGGGGCTTCTCAGAGACAAGTGTCCAGACATCATTTCTGGTGAACTTATTGAGTTCTTCTTGCATTGCAAGAATCCAGCTTTCATCATCATGAGCTTCTTCAATGCGCTTTGACTCCATTTCTGTCAGAAAAGCCATATTGCTTGATTCTCTTAATGTAGATCTGGTTCTAACTCCTTCTTAGGTGTTTCCAATAATAAGATCCTTAGGATGATGAGTCTTGAACTTCCAGTCTCTTTTAAGATCATCATGTTGATCTTGACTAGCTCGTTGACTTATCTGTTGACTTGTCTGTTCCACTTGTCTGTCAGACTCTTCAACAGGTTTTGCCTTAGATATGTTAGGTTGTTGACTATCTTGTCTGTGTATATCAAGACCTGCAAATTCATATTCTAGATATGATAGTTCCCTATCAATCTTTAATCCATCATTAAACTTAACATGAATAGATCAATTACAGAGGTTCAAGAGTTATAAACTCTAAATGCCTTAGACATTTCAGAATATCCAATGAAGATACCTTTATCCACTTTGGAATCAAACTTTCCAAGTTGATCCTTAGTGTTTAGAATGAAAAATTCACAACCAAATGCATGGAAGTAAGATATGTTGGGTCTTTTACCTTTCCACAATTCATAGGGAGTCTTCTTTAGAAAAGGCCTTATAAGTATTTTATTTTGTACATAACATGCAGTGTTTACTGCTTCTGCCCATAAGTACTAAGGTGATTATTTTCATTAACCATTGACCTAGCCATCTCTTGCACATATATATTCTTTCTCTCAACCACTCCATTTTGTCGTGGAGTTCTTGGTGCAGAGAAATTGTGAGAGATCCCATCCTCCTCACAAAACAGTTTGAATTGCTCATTTTCAAATTCTCCCCCATGATCATTTCTAAGGGTAGAAATATAGAAACCCTGCTCATTTTGTACTTTCTTACAGAATACAGAGAAATTCTTAAAAGACTCATCCTTGTGGGTTAAGAAGAATACCTATGTAAATCTAGAATAGTCAATAACTATGACAAATCCATATTTCCTTCCAGCCAAGCTAGCAACACTAACTAGACTAAACAAATCCATGTGTAACAACTGAAGAGGTCTAGAGGTTGATACTTGGTTCGTAGATTTGAAAATTGATTTTACTTGTTTGCATCTCTGACATGCATCACACAAAACATATTTCTTCAAACTAATGTCAGGCAATCCTCTCACAAGGTTATGATTTTTCAATTTTGAAATAGGTTTCATACTAGCATGTCCTAGTTTTCTATGCCATGATCATCTTTCATCCTTTTTTAACATCAGACAGGTTACACTTTCATTTGAGAGATTAGTCAGTTCAATCTTATAAAGATATTACTGCCTACTAGCTGAAAAGAGTGTATTGTCACTTGTCTTTGACTATACAAGCATCATTTGTAAAGGAGACATCAAATCCACTGTCACATAATTAACTTATGCTAAACAAATTGTGTCTTAATCCTTTGACTAAGAGAACATTAGAGATATAGGGAAGAGGGGGTTTACAACTAGTACCAATTCCAATAACTTTCCCTTTCTGATTGCCTCCAAAGGAAACATGTCCTCCTTTCTTAAGTTGGAGGTCTAGGAACATAGACATTTCTCCTGTCATGTGTCATGAGCAGCCACTGTCTTGGTACCAACATAGGTGGTTTCTTTGTCCTATTGAGGACACCTGCAACAAGAATTATTTGATCTTTAGGTACCCATATTTTTATGGTTCATTTTCTGTTAGTTCCAGTAGTCTATGAAGACTTCGTTCTCTTCATGTGAATACATTTAGACATAACATGTCCTACTTTTCCACAGAAGTTACAGACAGATATGGATTTAATGGAAATTGACTTAACAGACACATTAGGGGATTTTGTTGATACTTTATGATGTGTCTGATGGACATATCCAATACCTTCTTTGATAAGGGAGTGCCTCTGACATCCAAGCAGCTTGGACAGATTATCTCTACCATTAACAAATTTGGCAAGATCAGAAGTGAGTGATGAGTGTGATTTCACCTCATATTTCATGTACATTTCTTCATGCATATTCATATCGCTCCCACGAGGACTGTAACAAGTACTAACACATACCGAATCAGTTACTATCTAAGCGGATATTTGGATTGAAGGGAGCTCGATAATAAATACCAAGCCCAAGTAGGATGTAAACCGAAAATAAACAAAATAAAGAGGAAAGTTCTGTGAGAATTTCTATCGAACAGTTGGAAGGCACTTAAAGGGATTCTTCAGATATAAGGACAACGCTAGGATTAGGTTCACTAAACTTCATCCCCATGCAATGACATGACTAATAAACAGTTTCTACTTCAATTATGACAATCAATCCACTAAACTACTCAAGCCCCGATTCCTCGGATGACAAGAGCCTAAATCCACTAATAGACCCTAATTCCTTAGGTGGCCTAGATTAATGAATTTACACTACGATTAGGGATTATGCGATTGCTAATAAACCTAGTTCCATCCCTAGATACAAGGTTTATCAGGTGGTTGATTTCAATTCCGATTCCAATACGAACTTTCCAATTGCATATCAAAACACAGATCATGTCATGGGGGTGCTAGCCACAACAAGCATTAAACACAGAAATCAATCACTCAATAATGAAGCAAAACTGTATTACAAGATCAATTCAAATACATTGGAATTCAGAGATAGCTACCCTAACCCCAAAATGGGAGTTTAGCCACTCATGATCATGACCACAACAAAAGAAATAGAGATGAAAAGAGGGAGGACCTCCATGGAATCCTTATGCAGCTGCTCCTGGTTCGATTAGAGAGTTTGAGGGTTTCAAAAAACTGTTTTTCTCTGATCTGCTCGTGCCCACTTATAGAAAGGCCACGCGTCACGGCCGTGATGGCCATCACGGCCAGGCCGTGATGGTCTCTGCCCTAGGAGCGCTTTCAAACTTTCATCTGTAACGGCCGTGACACTCATCACGGCTAGGCCATGATAGCTTCTATCTGTGAGGGTCTGGTTGTCACGGCCGTTATTCTCATCACGGCTAGGCCGTGACAGCTTCTGACTTTTACCTTCTTTTTTGCTCCGGTTGATCACGGCCGTGATGGTCATCACGGCCAAGCCGTGATGGGCCCTGCTTGGCTCAATTTCTTCACTTTTCAAGTTCCATCCTCATCCAAGCTCCACCATGGCTACTCTTGAGCATTTTCCCTTGAATTCCTGCAAAACAACACCAAGAAACCGCCTCACCCGTTCCAAGGGAAAAACTAACTAAAATCAAATAAAGTATGCCTGATCTATATGAAAAATGCATGCATAAGTGTACAGGAAACATGATGTAAAATCACACTATCAAGGCGTGCCCAAGGCAGAACACGTCACGGCCTGGCGGTGATGGCCATCACGGCCGTGACGCGCGCCCAATTTATAAATAGGCATCTGGGCAGAACAGAAAAGGCATCCAAAAACCCTAAAACATATTCTCTGGACCAAAGGCTGCTGTGGAGACTTTCCATGGAGTTCTTTCCTTCCTTTATTCCTATTTCTTTTCTTTTGGTTTTCTCTATGATTATGTGTAGCTAAGCCCCTTCTTGTTGGGGTTAGATGAATGCTTTTCCGAACTTGGTTGTCTCATGATTTGGTTGTAATACAAATTCCTATTTCTTTATGAGTATTTGATTCCATGCTTAATGCTTTTCTTGGCTTGATCACCATTGGAATGATTTGTTGCTTTGATAGACAATTGAAAAATTGATGTTAAGGCATGCTCATGAATCAAATGCCATGTAGTTCATGCATCTAGACATAGGTCTTGGGGTGCTTGCAATCTTATAAGTCTTGACTCTTTATGCAAAATCTCATGTTAATCCACCTAAGATGTTTGGGTTTAATTTGGGGTTTTAGGCTCATTCCACCTAAGACATTAGGGTTTGAGTATTTCAGAAGATTTGATTGTCATAATTGAAGTAGGAATTGTGTTATTAACCATTTCATTGCAATCAAGGGAGGATTAGCATAGTCTAACCCTGACAATTTCATTCATTTGTTAACCTCGTCTCTTTTGCCTGTTAAGTGTTTGTAAAAATTCCTAAAAGACCAAAAACATTTTATTCTTGTTTGTTTTGTTACATGTTAGAACTCCCTTCCATCCAAACGATCGCCTAGATAGTAGTCCGATTTGTGAAGTGGTACTTGTCCACGATCCCCGAGAACGATATCCGGTCTCGCTACCGTATTACTTGTACGACTAGGTATACTTGCCTAGAAATCGTACCAAGTTTTTGGCGCCGTTGCCGGGGATCGGTGTGCCAATATCACGAGTACCAAAGGGGACTCCTAATTTAAGCACTTTTTCTTTGCTTTCCCACTGTTTGTGTTTTTTTTCTTTTTTCTGTTTTCCTTGTAACTGCATAATTGTCCACTTGAAGCTTGACTTGTACTTGTTATATCTGTTGCTGTTATACTCTGTTTGTTTCCTTGTATGCGAGGTACAACTGACCCAGGTGAACTTCAATTCAACCCTGAAATTGAGAGGCTTTGTAGAAAGAATAGAAAGGAAGCCAAGCAAGAGAGAATAGAGGAGGAGCATCTTCTGGAGTACAAGAACCACAAGTTAAGTTACCAGGTGTGCAAGTATCGCAAGTTGAAACATCAATTATCACCATTGGTGACAACAATGAACAAAGGAGGACAATGGGAGACTATACTTCCCCTAAAGTCGATAGATGTGGAACTCCAATTGTTAGACCTGTAGTGGCTTGTAACAACTTTGAGATCAAGGCATCACTTCTCAATCTTGTGCAGCAAAATCAATTTGGAGGTTTAGAGAGTGAAGACCCTCATTCTCACATTGGCACATTTATTGTGTTGTGTGACATTAACAAGCTGAATGGAGCTTCCGACGAGGCTATTCGTTTAAGGCTCTTCCCTTTCTCTTTGAGGGATAGAGCTAAGTCATGGCTTCAATCCCATCCTCATGGGAGCATTATTACTTGGAATGATTTGGTGAGCAAGTTCTTATCTCGTTTCTTCCCTCCATCAAGAATGATCAGGTTGCGATCAAAGATCAATGCTTTTGCACAAAGGGATGGTGAATCACTTTATGAAGCATGGGAGAGGTTCAAATCTTTGCTTACCGCTTGTCCAAATCATGAGTTAGAAACATGGCAGCAAGTTGCAACCTTTGTTAATGGTCTCAACCGAAATTCTCGAAGCATGATTGAAGCAGCTGCAGGTGGAACATTGAGTCAAAAGACACCCGATGAAGCGAAGGCCTTGATTGAAACTATGGCTAATAATGATTATCAAATTCCTAGTTCTCAATCATTGGACAAGAGAGGTGTTTTGGAGCTTGATGAAATTGGTGCTCTTAAGGCGCAAATGGACATTCTTTCCAAGAAATTGGGGTCCGTTCAACTACAAAATTCTCAATTACAAGCGGTCCAAGTTCAAGCCGTCTCAGTGTGTGACTTCTGTGGAGGTAACCATGCCAACGACAATTGTGAAATCAGTGTGGTTGGAGGTCTGGGGCAAGAAGAAGTGAACTACATGGGAAACCAAGAGCCTAAGGATGATCCTTTCTCTAACACCTACAATCCGGGGTGGCGTAGCCATCCTAACTTTGGTTGGAGACAAGGGCAAGGCTCAAGTTCTCAAGCAAAGCCTCCTCAAGAGAATTTAAGCAATTTAGAGAATATGCTGGCCCAATTGATGCAAGCAACTCAAGCTAATATGAAGAATCAAGAAGCCTCCATCAAGAATATAGAGCACCAAATAGGCCAATTGGCAAGGCAAATGACGGAGAGACCTCAAGGACAATTACCGGGAGATACCGAGAAGAATCCAAGGGAGGATTGCAAGGCAATTACTACAAGAAGTGGGAAGGTAGTAGTCCCACAAGAAAAAAATGAAGAGAGAAAAGAAAAGAGAATTGATGAGGGAGTTGATGAGGCGATCATTGAAGATGTAACCAATGAAGAACGAAAGACTTCCCAAGCCACTACCTCTAGTCCTATTGTTGTTGAAGTTGAAGAACCAAGGAGAGAAAAACTGGTGGATGAAGAGTTTGAAAGAAAGAAGACTAAAAGGCAAATTCTTGAAGAAGTTGACAATCCTAAGGAGCTGCCACCGTATTTCAAGATACCCTATCCTCAAAGGTTGAAGAAGGAGGTAAAGGATCAACAATTCTAAGTTCTTGGATGTGTTCAAAAAGTTGCAAATTAACATCCCTTTTGCCGAAGCCCTTCAACAAATGCCTTCCTATGCCAAATTCATGAAGGAGATTCTTTCTAACAAGAAGAAGTGGAAGGAGGAGACGGTCATGCTCACGGAAGAATGTAGCGCCATACTCCAAAGGATGTTACCGGTGAAGATGAAGGATCCGGGTAGCTTTACTATTCCATGTGCTATTGGTCATTTGAACATTGGGAGAGCCTTGTGTGATCTTGGTGCAAGTATCAATGTTATGCCTCTCTCTATCTTCAAGAAGTTGGGAATTGGTGAAGTCATGCCAACCGGAATTTCTCTCCAATTGGCGGATCGCTCCATTACATATCCTTATGGTGTAGTGGAGGATTTATTGGTAAAGGTAGACAAGTTCATCTTCCCGGTTGACTTTGTGGTGTTGGATATTGCGGAAGATAGTGAAACTCCATTGATTCTTGGAAGGCCAATCCTAGCCACGGGTAGGGCTTTGATCGATGTAAATCAAGGGAAGTTGGTGCTTAGAGTCCAAGATGAAAAGGTCACCTTCAATGTTTTTGAAGCAATGAGACATCCAAGTGACAAAGATACATGTATGAGTGTGGACCTTGTTGATTCTTTGACTAACAAGAGTGTTCAACAAACTTTTGAATATCCACGAAGCGGCTCTTATGGTTGAGAATATAGAAGAAGAGATATGTGAGGAAGAAGTTGAGGTCATGGTTAAATACCTTGAGGCTTGTCTAGTTTTGAATACTGATGAAGACAAAGTTGTGGATGATGTGCGGATTGAAGACAAGGGTGAGACACCTAAGCTAGAGTTGAAGGAACTCCCATCCCATCTCCGTTATGCTTTCCTTGGAGTGAATTCTTCATTCCCGGTGATCATTAGTAGCGGATTGAACTCCTTAGAGGAAGAGAAGTTGTTGAGAGTGCTTAGGGAGCACAAATCCGCAATTGGGTGGTCTATGTCCGACTTGAAAGGGATAAGTCCCTCATTTTGTATGCACAAAATCCTTTTGGAGGAAAATTTCAAGCCGGTCAGACAACCCCAAAGAAGACTTAACCCAAACATGAAAGAAGTTGTAAGGAAGGAGGTTGTGAAGCTTTTGGATGCAGGTATAATCTATCCAATCTCCGATAGTCCATGGGTGAGTCCGGTCCAAGTTGTTCCTAAGAAAGGGGGGATGACGGTTGTTGCTAATGAAAAAAATGAACTCATTCCCTCAAGGACCGTTTCCGGATGGAGGGTGTGTATTGACTATAGAAGATTGAATGAGGCTACAAGAAAATATCATTTTTCCTTGCCTTTCATTGATCAAATGCTAGAGAGGTTGGCGGGCCATGCCTTTTATTGCTTCCTTGACGGATACTCAGGGTATAACCAAATTGTGGTTGACCCAAAGGACCAAGAGAAGACTGCTTTCACTTGTCCCTATGGCGTCTATGCATATCGGAGGATGCCATTTGGGTTGTGTAATGCGCCCGCCACTTTTCAAAGGTGCATGCTTTCCATATTTTCTGATATAACTGAAAAATTAATTGAGGTATTTATGGATGATTTTTCCGTATTTGGTAATTCTTTTGATGATTGTCTGAAAAATCTTGTATGTGTTTTGAAAAGATGCCAAGAAACTAACCTTGTTCTAAATTGGGAAAAATGTCATTTCATGGTTAGGGAAGGTATAGTTCTTGGTCATAAGATTTCATCATGGGGGATAGAAGTTGATAAGGCCAAAATTGAAGTAATCGAAAAACTTCCCTCTCCCATAAATGTAAAAGGTGTTAGAAGCTTCTTAGGGCATGCGGGTTTCTATAGGAGATTTATAAAAGACTTTTCAAAGATTGTGAAACCCTTGTGTAAACTTTTGGTAGTTGATACTCCTTTTGTGTTTGATGATGATTGCATGCATGCTTTCCAACTTTTAAAGGAAAAACTCACCACCGCACCAGTCATTGCACCTCCAGATTGGAGTTTGCCATTTGAGTTAATGTGTGATGCAAGCGACTATGCGGTGGGAGCCATTTTGGGTCAGAGGAAAAATAAAGTGTTGCATGTTATTTACTATGCTAGTCGTGTGCTGAATGATGCTAAATTGAACTATACCACGACTGAAAAAGAATTGCTTGCTGTTGTGTTTGCATTTGATAAGTTTAGATCTTAATTGATTGGCTCTAAAACTATTGTGTACACTGACCATTCTGCTTTGAAGTATCTCATGACTAAATAGGATGCCAAGCCAAGGCTCATTAGGTGGGTACTATTGCTCCAAGAATTTGATTTAGATATAAAGGACAAGAAAGGAGTGGAGAATGTGGTAGCCGACCATTTGTCTAGGCTTCCACAAGCAGATATTCAAGAAAAGTATGAGTTGCCAATTCAAGAAGAATTCCCACATGAGAGGTTGTTTAGAGTGCAAGTGGCACCTTGGTTTGCGGATATTGCAAATTACAAGGCCGCCAACAAGATTCCGAAGGACTTCAATGCACAATAAAGGAAGAAGCTCATCCATGATGCTAAATACTATGTATGGGATGAGCCTCACCTTTTCAAAAGAGGTTCAGATGGAATTCTTAGAAGATGTATTCCAGAAGAAGAGATTAATAGGGTTATGACTCATTGCCACAACTCACCTTATGGAGGACACTTTGGTGGTGAGCGAACCGCCATGAAAATCTTGTAAAGTGGTTTGTTTTGGCCCACCATTTTTAAAGACTCTAGAGCTTGGGTAATGAAGTGTGACAAGTGTCAAAGAACCGGAGGTATATCCAAGAGAAATGAGATGCCCTTGAAGGGTATTTTAGAGGTGGAGCTCTTTGATGTGTGGGGGATCGACTTCATGGGTACTTTCCCATCATCATACAACAACAAGTATATTTTGGTTGTGGTTGACTATGTGAGTAAATGGGTAGAAGTTATCCCAACTATGAAAGATGATTCAAAAACGGTGATTAGTTTTGTGAGGAAGAACATTTTTACCCGATTTGGAACCCCTAGAGCCATCATTAGTGATGGGGGGTACTCATTTCTGCAACAAAGAGTTCAATGCGGTGCTTGCCAAGTTTGGGGTCAATCATAAAGTTGCCACACCATACCACCCGCAAACCAGTGGGCAAGTAGAGTTGTCTAATCGGGAATTGAAGAGGATCTTGGAGAAAACAGTGAATAATGCGAGAAAAGATTGGGAAAAGGAGCTGGATGATGCACTTTGGGCCTATCGAACTGCATATAAAACACTTATTGGTATGTCACCCTACCAATTAGTGTTTGGAAAATCATGTCACCTTCTGGTAGAGCTCCAACATCGTGCTTTTTGGGTGGTGAAAGCCTTGAACTTTGATACGAAGCTGGCTATGGATAAGAGACTATTGCAATTGAATGAGTTGGATGAATTTCGACTGTTGGCATATGAGAGTGCAAGAATCTACAAGGAAAGAACAAAGTTTTGACATGATAAGTACATTCTTCCCAAGGTGGTCGGGTCCATTCTATGTCAAGTGAGTTTCTCCATTTGGTACGGTTGAATTGGAAGATCCAGCGTCCGGATACACTTTCACTGTTAATGGGCAAAGGCTCAAGCACTACCTTGGAGGAGACTTTGATCATCAAACAGTCTCCATCCCTCTTAAAACACCCTCTTAGAGACCATCTGCCGTCAAGCTAGTGACGTTAAAGAAACGCTTATTGGGAGGCAACCCAAGTTTTCGTTTCTTTTTCAATTTGTTTTTGAATTTAACTCTTGAATAATTTGAGAAGATCAAGAGGTTTGTTAAGTGTTTTCAGGGTAAGAAAGAAGGAGAAACAAAGTCAGCAACCATCACGCCCATGCCGTGACACTGGTCACGGCTGTGATGAGCTACCCAGAGAAGTCAGAAAGGATCACGGCCTGCCCGTGATCAGCATCACGGGCGTGATGAGAGGTCCCTGAAGATCAGAGAGCATCATGACCTGGCCGTGATGGAGGTCACGGCCGTGACAGGCTTCTTCCTATGGACCAGAATTGATCACGGCCTGGCTGTGACACTAGTCACGGCCGTGACCCATCTTCCACCATTTCTTTGACTAGGCATGTGAGCCAACACCCGCTACCACCTCGGTGAGTTGTTCTATTTTTCTCCTCTCTCCAACTTGATTATTTACATTGGGGACAATGTAAGTTTTTAAGCTTGGGGTAGGGGTATTTTTACAAATTTTTGAAAATTTTTGTATTTTTACATTTGTCATGTTTCATTCATATAGGCATAGGTTTGCATGATCACATGATTCGATTGCCCCTTGCTAAGATTATGCATCCAATTGTGAGAACTGAGTGCCCAATAATTTGAGATAGTGAATTTTTGAACCCAATTTTTTTCATTCTTGTGATAAGGCTACAAATAATAAAATTCTTGAGATGATCGTTGATAGTTGATGATTAGCATATGGTGCCTTTGATTTCTTCTTCTCACTGATTTTTGAACTACTAAAATGTGAGACTTTGAGCCAAAAAGGGGTATTGACTAAATCTACCCCATTCTTTGTGACAGAGTGTTATTCCTCTTGGACTGTACTTCTATAGAACTTGACTTGAAACCGTTTTGAAGCTTAAAAATTTTTTGAAAACATTTTTGAAAATGATTGAGGCACTAGGTATTTTTCCGGTCTTCTGAGCTTTGATTGACAAATTGTTACCCCTTAGTTGCCCAATTTTGAGCCTAAAAGAATAAAATACTTTTCTTGGTACCTTAAATATTTGGATGAATGATGCTTGATAGGTGACCTTCTAAAGTATTACAAAAAGGGTAGAAAGGTAGTTGAAAAGGTATGGGATAAGAAAAGTCAGAAAAATATTGCTCTTGAATTGAAAATCTCCCCTTCTCCAAGTCAAAAAAAAAAGAGAAAATAAATATGGAAAGGGGGATGACAAAAGGAAGTGAGAATAAAATAGAAAGAAAAAAAGAAAGGTGGAAAAAGGAATCAAAACCCAAAAAGGTACTTTAGAAGGTGTCATGTTTTGCAATGCTTGGTAATTTGTTTAGCCTTCTTGAAAATTCCTTTTATTGATTTCCCCACCTAACGATTAATCTCACGGCCCCGATACAACCAAAGTAAAGACCTCTTGATTCTAATGTGTTTTCATTAATAAAGTAGAGATTTGGTTGATAGTCAAGCTTATGGTAGAATTCATTCCTTGAGGAAATTGAGCGAATTGTCATATATCCCTAAACACTTGAGTGAGGTGAGAAAGAGTGCCCGAATCAGTGAGAATATGAGTCTAGGAAACCTAAGCTTCTAATTGGACTTGAAATTGATTGTCTCTTGCTGAATCATTTGAAAATGCCTGTTACTTGGATTAGTTACTCGGGTTCTTGGTTCACTATCCATGCTCTGATTAATTATATCTTCTGGCCTTGGTTTTTACTTGAGGACAAGCAAAGTCTTAAGCTTGGGGTGATTTGATGAGTGTGATTTCACCTCATATTTCATGTACATTTCTCCATGCATATTCATATAGTTTAGGCCATTTTAGTTTGATTTTTGTTAGTTTTACCTTGGAACGGGTAAGGTGGTTTCGTGATTTTGTTTTGCAGGAATTTAGGACAAAATGCTCAAAATTGACCATAATGGAGCTCGGATAAAGATAGAGCTTGAAAAGTGAAGAAAATGTACCAAACAGAACCCATCACGGCCTAGCCGTGATGACCATCACGGCCATGATCGAGCAGAGCTAAAAAGGAAGAAAGCCTAAAGTCAGAATTGGTCACGGCCTAGCCGTGATGGCCATCACGGCCGTGACCTGTCAGCTGAACCAGACCCCCAAAAGTTAGAGCTGGTCACGGCCTAGCCGTGATGCCCATCACGACCGTGACCTGCTAGTTGAACCAGACAGAACCGATCACGGCCTGCCCGTGATGAGTGTCACGGCCGTGACAGATCAAAATTTGAAGGCGCGCCCAAGGCAGAACACGTCACGGCCTGACCGTGATGGCCATCACTGCCGTGACGCGTGCCCAATTTATAAATAGGCATCTGGGCAGAACAGAAAAGGCATCCAAAAACCCTAAAACATATTCTCTGGACCAAAGGCTGTTGTGGCTGCTGTGGAGACTTTCCATGGAGTTCTTTCCTTCCTTTATTCCTATTTCTTTTCTTTTGGTTTTCTCTATGATTATGTGTAACTAAGCCCCTTCTTGTTGGGGTTAGATGAATGCTTTTTTGAACTTGATTGTCTCGTGATTTGGTTGTAATACAAATTCCTATTTCTTTATGAGTATTTGATTCCATGCTTAATGCTTTTCTTGGCTTGATCACCCTTGGAATGATTTGTTGCTTTGATAGACAATTGAAAAATTGATGTTAAGGCATGTTCATGAATCAAATGCCAAGTAGTTCATGCATCTAGACATAGGTCTTGGGGTGCTTGCAATCTTATAAGTCTTGACTATTTATGCAAAATCTCATGTTAATCCACCTAAGACATTAGAGTTTAATTTGGGGTTTTAGGCTCATTCCACCTAAGACATTAGGGTTTAATTATTTCAGAAGATTTGATTGTCATAATTGAAGTAAGAATTGTGTTATTAACCATTTCATTTCAATCAATGGAGGATTAGCGTAGTCTAACCCTGACAATTTCATTCTTTTGTTAACCTCATCTCTTTTGCCTGTTAAGTGTTTGCAAAAATTCTTAAAAGACCAAAAACATTTTATTCTTGTTTGTTTTGTTACATGTTAGAACTCCCTTCCATCCAAACGATCGCCTAGATAGTAGTCCGATTTGCGAAGTGGTACTTGTCCACGATCCCTGAGAACGATATCCGGTCTTGCTACCATATTACTTGTACGACTAGGTATACTTGCCTAGAAATCGTACCAGTGAGCTCTTCCACTTTCTGTTGAAGTTTGACAACTTCTTCAGACTGTGATGTTTCACTAATGACCTTAGATTCATTATAATTTGTAGTCTTCAGCTCACTGTTCTCCTTGGCCAGCTTCTCACACTCTTGAGATTTCTGTTTATGCTCATTAAGGAGCTTTACATACTCTCTCTTGAGGGATTTGAAGGTCTTAGATAAGAAGTTGGATTCCTCTAGTAACTTCTTATAGGCATCATGCAACTCCTCAAAGTCAGGGTGTACCTCAACATCAAATTCTGAGTCAGTGTTGGCCATTAGATAGAGGTTAGCTTCCTCCTCTGCTTCTTCATCTTCAGATGATGTTCACTCCAGATCCTCCCAAATAGCAATCATTCCTTTCTTCTTTTTGAAGAACTTCATGTAAGGGGCTTTCTTGAGTTGAGGACACTCAGCTTTAATGTGACCAGGCTTCTTGAACTCGCATTAGACAACTGGACTTTTGTCTATTGAATTGAATTCCTTGAAGTTTTTCTCCTTATGGAATTTTCTGAAAGGCTTCTCCTTTCTGAATTTCTTTCTTTTTAAGAGCATATTTATCTTTCTAGTTAGGAGAGATAGCTCTTCTTATCTTTCTGGACTTTTGATGATTTTTGATAAGCTTTTAGAGCAATGGATTTGCCCTTTTTAGTTGTCACATCATCACCAAGTTCTTGCCCAAGAACAGTAAGGTTTCCAAGAAGTTCATCCATAGTCAAGGTTGTGAGATCATTGGCTTAAGAGATGGCAGTGACCAATAGTCTCCACTGCTTTGGAAGACTTCTGAGGATCTTTCCAACTTTCACAACAATTGTATAAGTTTTTCCCAAAGACTTTAAACCGTTGATGATAGTTTGGAATCTTCATATCATCTGAGCAACAGATTCACCTTCCTCCATGATGAACAGTTCATACTTTCTAACAAGTATGGCAATCTTTGACTCTCAGACTTTGATAGTTCCTTGATGTGTGACAGATAAGGTTTCCTACATCTTTTGCAGAGTCACAAGCACATACTTTCTCAAATTCTTCAAGACTGAGAGCACAGATGATGTTGTATCTGGCTTTATGATTTAGTTGTCATTTTGTCTTTTCTGGAGAGGTCCGCAGAGCTTGGCTTGTCAGTGTTGTCATCATTCTTGAGAATGAATGGACCATCAATAATGACATCCCAAAGATCACAGTTTGTAGATATAATGAACCATTGGAATCTATCTTTCCTATAGTTGTAGTTTTCTCCATTGAAGAATGGAGGTCTGGTTAGGGAGGCTGCTTCAGTCTGGTGACTCTTGATGGGACTCCGACAAGTGTACCGACTTCGTCGTCAAGTAATAAAAAGATTGATCCCACAAAGACCGTGATCTCAAATAACAATTAATTATTAAATCAATTAAACTGGACTATATAAAAAAAGGATTTGGAAAAGATTTGATTTTTTTGTAATAAGAATTAACTAGAAAATCAAAAATTTTAGAACGCAATCAATTAAAATAGGAAAGCAAATCAATTAGGGTTTTTTCAAATCGAAAGAGATTCCTAGGAATTGGGTTAGCAACAAGATTGTTCGTGTTACCAAATTGACTACCCCTTGTTAATTATCAAAATTGCTTTGAAGGCGAATTTATCCTTAATAAGTTAATTCTCCCTCTCGGGTTACAAGAACCGTGCCCAATTAAACCAACCATTACTCTCGTGGTAATTGAATTTAAATTGAACCCTTTAAGTTATGTGACAATTCGTGAGCCCTCGAAGGACCACTTCTAGCTCTCGTGATTTAAGTCCTAAGCTTGATTCCTATAGATCCGATACCTAAGTTCATCGCTAGGTTCCTCCTTAGGGTATCTACGACACGCAAATAAGTGGCCACCGAATTTATGAGTAATTAAAGCAGTAGAAATCAAATCGAAAGCAAAATCAAAATTAACAAGAGACCCAACGTCCATTTGTCACCATAAACAAATCTTGGGCATAGCCCCAATCCCTAGAAATAAGACTACTACTCAAGCATTGCCATGTTCATAGCAAGCTTGATTAACAAAAGCATAAAAGAAAACCTAGGAGGAGGAGGAGGAGGAGGAGGAGGAGGAGGAGGAAGAAGAAGAAGAAGAAGAAGAAGAAGAAGAAGAAGAAGAAGAAGAGGAAGAAGAGGAAGAATAAGAATAGGAAGAAGAGGAAGAAGAGGAAGAAGAAGAAGAAGAAGAAGAAGAAGAGAAATCCTAATTTTACCTAAGGTAGCAGCCCAAGAAGTGATCCTATTTTCGAGCCTCTGGGTCCTATTTATAAGGTAAGGTAACTTGCATCCCAAGCAAATACAAAAATCAGATCAAATCAGTTTCTAAGATCCAGATATTGTGTGTCACGGTCGTGATGCCTGTCACGGCTAGGCCGTGATGGATTCTGACTTGGAATGGCTTTGCTACTGGGTTTGTCACGGCCTTGACCACCATCAAGGCCTAGCCGTAAGAAGAGGAAGAAGAAGAAGAAGAAGAAGAAGAAGAAGAAGAAGAAGAAGAAGAAGAAGAAGAAGAAGAAGAAGAAGAAGAAGAAGAAGAAGAAGAAAAAGAAGAAGAAGAAGAAGAAGAAGAAGAAGAAGAAGACGGCGACGAAGAAGAGAAATCCTAATTTTACCTAATGTAGCAGCCCAAAAAGTGATCCTATTTTCGAGCCTCTGGGTCCTATTTATAAGGTAAGGTAACTTGCCTCCCAAGCAAATACAAAAATCAGATCAAATCAGTTTCTAAGATCCAGATGTTGTGTGTCACGGTCGTGATTCCTGTCACGGCTAGGCCGTGATGGATTCTGACTTGGAATGGCTTTGCTGCTGGGTCTGTCACGGCCTTGACCACCATCACGGCCTAGCCGTGATCAGTTCTTCCTGTGAGGGTCTGGTTCAGTTGGCATGTCACGGCCGTGACCAGCTCTGACTTTTCATTCTTTCTTTTCAGCTCTACTCGATCATGGTCGTGATGGCTATCACGGCTAGGCCGTGATCAGTTCTGTTTGCCTCATTTTCTTGCGTTTCAAGCTCCATCTTCATGCCAACTCCAACATAACTGATCCTGAGCATTTTAATCTTCAATTCCTGCACACAATCACCATAAAACCACCTTACCCGTTCCAAGGTAAAAACTAACAAAGAATCAAATTAAATGTACCTAAACTATATGAAAATGTATGCAAAATGTCAAGGATATATGAGGTGAAATCACACTCATCAAACTACCCAAAGCTTAAGATTTTGCTTGTCCTCAAGAAATAACTAAGGCCGGAAAAGATAATCAATCAGAGCACGGACAATGAATCTAGAACCCCAGTACGAAATCCAAGTAACAGGCATATTCAATAAGAAACCAAGAGACAGTCGATTTTAAGTCCAATTAGAAGCTTAGGTTCCCCAGATTCACATCTCTCACTAATTCAGGCACTCTTCTCACCTCACTCATATGTTTGAGGGTATATGACAATTCGCTCAATTTCCTCAGGGAAGGTACCCTACCAGAAGCTTGACTATTAACCAAATATGTACTTTATTAATGAAAACACATAAGAATCAAGAGGTCTTTTATTTTGGTTGTAATGGGGCCATAAGATTAATTGTTAGGTGGGGAAATCAAGAAAAGGAAAATTCAAGAAGGCTAAACAAAATATCAAACAATGCAAAGCATGACAACCTTCTAAAATTCCTTTTTGGGCTTTAGTTCAGTTTTCCACCTTTCTTTCTTTCTTCCTTTTTTTTTTTATTTTTTTTATTTCTCACTTTGTTTTTCTCATCCCCTTCTCCATTTTTTTTGTTTACTTTATTTTAGTTATTTGGAGAAGGGGAGATTTTCAACTTAAGAGAAATATTTTTCTAACTTTTTCATCCCACAATTTTATTTTTCAAACCACATTTTTGCCCTTTTTGCAATACTTTAAAAGGTGCCATACCAAGCATCATTCATCAAAATAAATCACGGTACCAAGAAAAGTATTTTATTCTTTTTAGGCTCAAAATTGGGCAACTAGGGGGTAGCGTTTAATCAATCAAAGTTCAGAAGGCCAGAAAAATACCTAGTGCCTCAATCATTTTCAAATATGTTTTCAAAAATTTTCAAGTTTCAAAACGGATTCAAGTCAAGTTCTAGAGAACACAATCCAAGAGGAATAAAACACTCAATCACAAAGAATGGGGTAGATTTCGTGAGTACCCCTTTTTGGCTTAAAAAAATCTCACATTTAGTAGTTTAAAATCAATGAGAAACACAAATCTAAAGAACCACATGCTAATTATCAACTTTCAGAAGGTCATTTCAAACATTTTTATTTTTAGCCTATCACAAGAATGCAAAAATTGGGTTCAAAAATTCACTGTCTCAATTCATTTGGCACAAAGTTCTCACTATTGGATGCATACTCTAAGCAAAGGGCAATCTAATCATGTGATTATGCAAAACTACATCTATATGAATGCAACATGAAAAATACAAAAATGTAAAAATATGAAAAAATACCCCTACCCCAACTTAAAAACTTACATTGTCCCTAATGTAAATAATCAAGTCGGAGAGAGGAGAAAAATGGAACAACTCACCGAGGTGGTGGAGGGTGCTGGCTCAAATGCCAGTCAAAGAGTTGCTGGAAGATGTGTCATGGCTAGGCCGTGATCTCCTCTGACTCTATTTTTCCATGCCTTTTTGCTCTTCCTGCCTTCATAACCTGAAAATACTTGGCAAAACCATCAATTAGTGATCAAACTCGCACTAGCCCCTAAGTCACATAAGGCTTGGATGGACTCAATTCCTTGGTTCCTAACCTCTCAAAGATAGTAAGCGGCATCAAACTCGCACTAGCCCCTAAGTCACATAAGGCTTGGTCTATTTTTAATTCTCCAATTGAGCAAGCAATAGAGAAACTTCCTGGATATTTTAGTTTATGAGGCATATTAGTTTTTATCACGACATCACGCTCCTCAATTAAGCTCTTAGTTTCTTTTTCTAATTGTATTTTCTTGTCCAACCTTTGTGGGAAAGGTATTGGGGGTTGGTAAGGTGGTGGAGGGACATACTTTGGCTCTATCTCTTCATGTTCACTCATGTCCTCCTCACATTCCACATCCTTTTCAATTACCCCAAGCTTTTCATCCTTTAAGTATATAGCATTGCAGTGCTCATCGGGATTAACTTCGAGTTGTCCTGGAAACGTATCCTTAATTCTAGAATATGTACTAGCTTGTTGGGCAATATGAGTTTCTAACATCTTATTACGGATGACTAAGTTATCTACCTTAGATGCTAACTCTTTTATTGACTCATTGACTGCCCTACCTTGTTGCCTAAACTCTTCATTTTGCTTTGTTTGAGTTTCAACAAAATTTTCCAAAAGAGACTCAAGTTTAGACTTTTGTACCTGAGGATACCCCGATGCTGGTTTCCTATTACCTTGGCCTTCTTGGAATTCATGGTTCAACGTGTTGTTGTAGTTCTCATAGGAGAGATAAGGGCTATTCTTCCTTCCTTGGTTGTATGAATTTGGGGGAACATAGTTTGGCAACTTCGGGTTCGTGTCATAGAAATTGTGACAAGATTTTGCTTGTTCTCCCGAAGCACCGGATCCAGGAGCAATACCATGTGGGCACTCCATTATGTCATGTCCCTGCATTCCAAAAATCTCACAAACAATAGTAGCACCTATTGAACTCACATTAGCCTTTTCAAGCTTATCAAAGCGTTTAATCATTGAGTCAATTTTAGACATAATGAGATCAGTACTATTCATTTCAAACTTACCCCCCGAAATCTTTTTCGGGTTATTACCTCTTTCCGAACCCCATTGGTGATAGTTGGTGGCCGTGTTTTCAATGATATTGAACGCTTCTGTTAGTGGTCTATTCATAAAGGCTCCACCAGCTGCGGAGTCAAGTGACACCTTCGAAGAGTAATCCAATCCGTTGTAGAAGGTATGCACTAACAACCACCTCTCTAGACCATGATGTGGGCAAGACTCCAGCAATCCTTTGTAACGATCCCAAGCTTCGGATAAGCATTCTCCGTCCTTTTGGAAGAAGCTGGTGATCTGAGTTCGTAGGTAAGCAGTCTTGGATGGAGTGAAGAATTTCTCCAAGAATGCCTGCTCTAGTTGGTCCCAAGTTGACAACGTATTAGCAGGCACTTGCTTCAACCAAGCTTTTGCCTTTCCGGTCAGAGAGGAAGGGAATAACCTCAAGCATATAGCATCGATCGGGGCACCTTGAATCCTTATTGCATCGGTGAATTCCAAGAACGTCTCCACATGATCAGTCGGGTCCTCCGAGGGTAATCCTCCAAACTGATGTTGCCTAATCATGCCAATTAACATAGGTGGGATGGTGTAGTTCTCCGCCTCGATTTATGGCCTAACAATCCCAGTTCGCAAACCCCTAGCATTTAGGGCTGCGTAGTCCTTTAGTGGTTTGGTATCTGGTAGATTCGCCATGAGTGGAACAGGAATCAACCTCTCTCTCTCTCCTTGTCTTTGTAGTCTCCCACGTCTACGAAAGGTCCTTTCGATCTCGGGGTCAACTTCAACAAGATTTCCAAGACTTTGGGATCTTCCCATAAGAGAAAAATTCCTGCAAAGAGAGAGGTAGATACTAGAAAAAAAGGAAAAGAGATAAATGGAAAAAAAAGAGAAAATTTAATATAATAAATAAATAAAAAAGGTCCATAAAAATCAAATTAAAAATTAAATTGAGATTCAAGAAAGCACAGTCCCCGGCAACGGCGCCAAAAACTTGATGGGACTCTGACAAGTGTACCGGCTTCGTCGTCAAGTAATAAAAAGATCGATCTCACAGAGACCGTGATCTCAAATAACAATTAATTATTAAATCAATTAAACTGGACTATATAAAAAAGTATTTGGAAAAGATTTGATTTTTTTGTAATAAGAATTAACTTGAAAATCAGATATTTAAGAACGCAATCAATTAAAATAGGAAAGCAAATCAATTAGGGGTTTTTCAAATCGAAATAGATTCCTAGGAATTGGGTTACCAACAAGATTGTTCATGTTACCAAATTGACTACCCCTTGTTAATTATCAAAATTGCTTTGAAGGCGAATTTATCCTTAATAAGTTAATTCTCCCTCTCGGGTTACAAGAACCGTGCCCAATTAAACCAACCATTACTCTCGTGGTAATTGAATTTAAATTGAACCCTTTAAGTTCTGTGACAATTCGTGAGCCCTCGAAGGACCACTTCTAGCTCTCGTGATTTAAGTCCTAAGCTTGATTCCTATAGATCCGATACCTAAGTTCACCGCTAGGTTCCTCCTTAGGGTATCTATGACACGCAAATAAGTGGCCACCGAATTTACGAGTAATTAAAGCAATAGAAATCAAATCGAAAGCAAAATCGAAATTAACAAGAGACCAAACGTCAATTTGTCACCATAAACAAATCTTGGGCATAGCCCCAATCTCTAAAAATAAGACTACTACTCAAGCATTGCCATGTTCATAGAAAGCTTGATTAACAAAAGCATAAAAGAAAACCTAAGAGAAGAGAAGAAGAAGAAGAAGAAGAAGAAGAAGAAGAAGAAGAAGAAGAAGAAGAAGAAGAAGAAGAAGAAGAAGAAGAAGAAGAAGAAGAAGAAGAAGAAGAGAAGTCCTAATTTTGACTAAGGTAGCAACCCAAAAAGTGATCCTATTTTCGAGCATCTAGGTCCTATTTATAAGGTAGGGTAACTTGCATCCCAAGCAAATACAAAAATCAAATCAAATCAGTTTCTAAAGATCCAGATATTGCGCGTCACGGCCGTGATGCCTGTCACGGCTAGGTCATGACAGATTCTGACTTGGAATGGCTTTTCTGTTGGGTCTGTCACGACCGTGACCACTATCACGGCCTAGCCGTGATCAGTTCTGCTTGTGAGGGTCTGGTTCAGTTGGCATGTCACGGCCGTGATGGACGTCACGGCCTGGCCGTGACCAGCTCTGACTTTTCCATTCTTTCTTTTCAGCTCTATGATAAGCCTCTGGCTTATCTAGTTTTATGACTAGATGAACTAGGGTTCATGTGCCTATTTATTCGAGTTCACTCTCGTTTTCGCCCAAATTTGCCTTGTTTTGTTCCTAAGTTGGGCTTTGACTCATTTTGCGTATTTTGTGTAGTTTTTAGGTTATTTTGGATAGAATTACGCTTGTGGTTGCTTTTGTTGTTTCAGGTTAAATAAATGAAGCTCTGAGAATCAAGGAAGTCAAGAAGCAATGGGAAAAAGCACTTTTAGAGGTCTCGCCCCGCGAACAGGATTCTCGCCTCGCGAATAATGAAGACTTGGAAGTCAGAGACCATCACGGCCTAGCCGTGATGTGTATCACGGCCATGACCCAAAATCCACACAAGTCAGAGACCATCACGGCCTAGCCGTGATTCACATCACGGGCCGTGAAAAGAAGGCTCGCGTCGCGAGACGTCCTTCGCGTCGCGAGGGTTTGAATCCCACAGCAGCGCCAGAAACAGAAGCAGTCACGGCCTGGCCGTGATTCACATCACGGGCCGTGACAAGAAGACTCGCGTCGCGAGACATCCTTCGCGTCGCGAGGGTTTAAATTCCAGAAGTGCGCCAGAAACAGAAGCCGTCACGGCCTGGCCGTGATGGCCATCACGGCCGTGACGCGTGGCCTCCTTATAAATAGAGCAGATCAGAACAGAAAAAGAGGACTTTTTGGATCAGAACTGATTGGAGATCTTTTGTAATCCTTATTCTGGGGCTGTGTCTCCTCTTCTCTTCTCTTAATTCTTAGTCTTAGGATGATTTCCGATTGTACGTGCGTCGTTGTTACGGACATGAGGAACTAATCCTCTTGTCTAAGGGATCGATGAAGCCACCTATGGCGGCATAGTATTCATGTGATGTAACTCTCTCTCTCTCTTAATTCAATTATTGTTTTCCAATTCTGATTTCATTGTGTTGGTTATATGCTTGCGTGATCAACTAGTTAAACGTGTATGAGGCCGAGAGGCGATTCGCGTTTCAGAACTTGAATTGGGAACATCGATCGAGTGTTGCACGAGAGTGAATAGGAGATCGATGCAACTCTTAGGGAACAAGAATTAATAGAATTCGAGATTAGGGTTAAGAGACCTAGTAAGTAATTAACTCAAATCATCGAATACGTCCTATTGAGCACGACAGTGGATATAGGAGAATTTAGGGGTCCCGTTGACATTAAAATTGAACCTAGGGAGGAGATCAATATCAGTTGGGTACTTTGCATGATTGGGTAGGTGGATTCGAAACCTTAGATGTTTTTAATTCCAGATTTCATCACCATATCTTTAATTGATTCGATTTGTTAATTTGAATTGTGATCCCAGTTTCTTTCCAACCACTTTCTCTACTTAACCAACTTATCGGATTTCTCGCGAAATTAGTCGAATTGGTAACCCAATCCTTGTGTTCGACCTCGGTAGACTATTACCGTGTTTTATTACTTGCGACGACCCGGTACACTTGCCGGAGAGTAACAACAAGTTTTTGGCGCCGTTGCCGGGGATTGGCACAACCAATTTTCCTAATTTTTAAGAAATTCGATTGATTGGTTAAGTTGATTTTTCATTTTATTTTTCTGTTATTTCTTTGTTATTATTTCTTTCCTTCTTTGATTCCACTTGGTCTTGCCGTGTTTTTGTATGCGAGGTACCCTTCTACAAGAGGACTTGCTATTCGACTCAGAGATCACCAGGACCGAGAGGCAATTAAGAAAAGAGGCCAGAGAAAGGAAGAGGTTGGAAGCAATTAAAATAGAGGGCATGGCTGAAGAAAATCCTCCTCCTCCTCCTCCTCCTCGTTACAAGCCTCTCTTTGAGTACGATCTACCAAGCTTGGGAGATTGTGACTCTTCTATTGTGAGGGGCAACCTGAACACAGACTCCTTCAGAGTTGAAGCATGTGTCACATTCCAGATCCGGGAGAATCAGTTTGATGGGAGTGGCAAACAGGACCCTCATAGACACATCACTCGCTTCCTTGAAGCTTGTGACTTGCAGAAGACCAGGGGAGTCTCTCAGGATGAGTTTCGCTTGCGGCTTTTCCCTCTTTCTCTTAGGGATGTCGCTCGCGATTGGGTTGACAGTTTGGATAGGAACAGCATCAGAACTTGGGAGCAGATGGCACAGAAGTTCCTAACCAAATATTTTCCTCCTCAGAAGGCGGCACAAGCAAGAATAGCCGTCACTTCATTCAGGCAGACGGAGGATGAGACTTACAATGAAGCGTGGGAGAGGTACAATGGGTTATTGAGAAGATGTCCCTCAGCGTTCTTTGACCCGGTTTCCAAAGTTTAGCATTTCTTTAATGGGTTGAGGGGACGCTATCAGATGAACTGTGATGCCGCAGCTGGCGGCTCTTTTTCCTACTTATCAGCTGAGTATGGATGGACATTGTTAGAGAAGATGTCATATAATGATTACAACCGTGGTAGGGAGACCTCAAGTGGAATCAGTTCTGGGACAATGGAAGCCATTTTAGAGCAAAACAGACTTTTGAAGATGCAGAATGAGGCTTTGTCCGGGAACAAGAGGGTTAATGCTATACACGAGGGAATGCCTCCGGGTTGTACAAATTGTAATGGAAATCATGACACTCAGATTTGCCCGCTAAATTTCCCTCAGGAACATGTGGACTCTTGCCACAACTTTTATGACACTGTGCCCCAAAATAACTATCAGAGGAACAGACAAAATGATTACAATCAGAATCAGAATCAGAATCAGAATAGGGGGTACATGAGGAGAGACCATCTGGGTTTCGCTTGGAGTAATGCTAATGGTGGTCTAGCCGGTCAACAACCTCCTCAGCAGAATTGGCAACAACCTCAGCAGGGTATAAGGCCGAACATTGGAATTCAGCAGTGCAATACCCAGCAGGCTCTTCTAGGGCCTAATCAGTTGCAAATAACAGATGGTGGAAGACAACCGTGGGAGCTGGCTTTTGAGAAGTTGTCAACCTTTACAAGCACATCTTTTGAGAAGGTGAACACTGCCATTGACAAGTTGGGGACTCATACAGGATCGGCAATTCAGAATCTGGAGACACAAATAGCGCAGCTCGCGAAGCAACTTAATGAGCGTCTTCCAGGCACTCTCCCAGGTAGTACCGAGAACAACCCCAAGGGACAATGCAATGTCATATCTACTAGAAGCGGAAGGGTGTTGGAACCTAACAGGGGTACAACTAGTTCTCAGGATGATAAGGCCCCGGAACAACCACACATTGAGGAAGAGCAACCTGAAAAAGAAAAGTTGGCAAGCGACAAGGCACCGGAGCAAAGGGGAAGGCTGAAACTTGTAGATGAAGAGTTCCGAAAGAAGAAATGGGTTGAACCCCAAGACCTCCCTCCTTACATGAAGGTACCGTATCCTGAACGATTGAAGAAGCCTCAACAGGATAAGCAGTTCAACAGATTCCTTGATATCTTCCGCAAACTCCAAATTAACATTCCATTTGCGGAAGCCTTAGAACAAATGCCATCATATGCTCGGTTTATGAAGGAACTTCTCACTAAGAAGCGGAGGATTGTGGATGAAGAAACAGTTGCTTTGACCGACGAGTGTAGTGCCATTCTTCAACGGAAACTGCCTCCGAAGTTGAAGGATCCCGGTTCCTTCTCGATACTATGCACCATTGGGGGAATGACCTTCGGAAAGGCATTATGTGATCTAGGGGCAAGCATCAACTTGATGCCCCTCTCGATGATGAAGAGGCTAGGGATCAAAGAAGTAAAGGATACGCGAATGTCACTCCAACTGGCCGATCGTTCTATCAAATATCCCTATGGAGTAGTCGAAGACTTGCTTGTGAAAGTTGACAAGTTCATATTCCCAGTGGACTTTGTGGTGCTCGATATGGATGAAGATGCTGAGATCCCTCTCATATTGGGTAGGCCCTTCTTGGCCACCGGGGATGCCTTGATAGATGTGCGGCAAGGAAAACTCACTTTAAGGGTGAATGATGATGAGGTGGTCTTCAATGTCTTTGAAGCGATTAAGCACCCGGAAGAGAAGTCAGCTGTGTATCGAGTGGATGTGGTGGACCCAACTGAAAAGGTAAAGGCAACTCGAGAAGACCATGATCCTTCACTTGCAACAGTATCGATAGAATCTCATGAGGAAGACAGTGAGGAAAAAGGTCCTTCGGGGGATGAGGTCTACCTTGAGTGGCTGCGAGACATGGAACCCATACCGAGTCTCCCAAGGGAAGAATGTGAAAGGAAAGAACTCATCAACAAAGGCATGAAAAAGAATGGTCAAGCACCAGAATTGAAGGGTGGCACAACCGTGGTGATCAGTACAGACAATGAGTTGATCTCAAAAAGGACCACCACGGAGTGGAGAGTTCGTGCTGATTTTAGAAGGGTCCTGATCTTAAATGAGCTGTCCGGGAACCGCATGCGAGCATATAAAAGGGCACAAACCTACAAAGAACGGGCCAAGGAATGGCATGGCAAGCAGGATCTTCCTCCGGATTAACCCTTAGGGGCGACTTGAGTCAGGCTCAGGACGTTAAACAAGCGCTACTTGGGAGGCAACCCAAGCTAGGTATCCTCTCCTTTCCTCACTCTTGTTTTTGTTTTTGTTTTTGTGTTTGTTTTGTTTTTATTTGTCACTCTTGAATAATTTGAGAAGATCAAGAGTTGTTGTATGAATGTTGTGTCGGCAAGCTTGTTGGATTTTAATTGAATTGAGCATAGATTGATCGCATGAATTATATTGACCATTGATGATTTCCCCCTAGGTTCTAATAACAGAAAAGTTGATCCCCACTTAAAAATTGAAAATTGAAAATTGAACTGTGAGATTTATTGTGATTGTTTGATTTATGATAAGTTTGGGGTGAGGGGGTGCACACACTAGGAATCGTATCTCGGTCAAACAATTTGCAAAATGTCCAGGTGAGGATTTGAGCCTCCAACTCTGTTTTTGAATGTGTGAATCACTGTTAAGTTGCACTTTCCCGAATTTGCTTGAATCTCTTTATGGTTTGCATGTTTATGTGTTGCATCAAATGATTTAGACAATTTTCTTTGAATAACTACTTAGCCTGAAAAGAACCATCCCTAATGCATGTTCCTTAGTTAGCCAAATTGAGCCCAATCGACCTATTGTTTCTTGATGACCCTACATTACGAGCCAAAATCTGAAAAACCATGTTAACCCAATCTTAGGATTAGGAGAGCATGGAAATGAGCAAGAGAAAGGTTGTGAGAAACTAAGTTTGGGGTGGCTACAAGGTGATGTGACTTATTGGGGTGAGAAAAAGAAAATAAAGGTTGACCCAAGGCAAAAAGAAAAGAAAAGAAAAGAAGAAAACAAAAATTGCCAAAAGAAAAGGGGCAAAAACAAAAATAATATCAAGGAAAAGGTTGTAGTCACCCGAGCCCAAATGAAAAATGGAAAAAAAAAAAGGAATTTCAGTGGAAAATGTGTTTAATGCTCATGCTCTCTTAGTTCCTAGGGACTTTAGCCTAAATATCCTTGAATATCCTACCTTGAGCCAGGCCCCATTACAACCTTTAAAAGACCTTCTGATATTGCATACATGTTTACGTGGGGACCATTTTTGAGATGAAAATCAAATTCATGGGAAGTGCTCTTGATAGGTGAAGTTGAGTGAAAAAGTTGAAAGCCTAGACGAATTTGAGCGAATGAGTGAAATCTTACATACCCTTGTGAGGAAGGCAGTTGTTTGAAATTGGTGATCTTCCTTTTGTGTGTGACCCTGATCCTCAACTTAGACTAATGATTGCATGAATGATGAAGTTCTCAATGGTTTAAAGTAAATGAATGTGGGGATTACATTGATGTAGGGGGGAGATCATTGGAAAAAAACTGTTTCGTAAAGTTGCATTAAATTTGTGCGAAATCGATTGATTCCTTTAGGCTTGCCAAGTCTTGAGTCGTTTTTGAGTTTTAAGCTTGCTTGGGGACAAGCAAGGTTTAAGTTTGGGGTATTTTGATAAGCCTCTGGCTTATCTAGTTTTATGACTAGATGAACTAGGGTTCATGTGCCTATTTATTCGAGTTCACTCTCGTTTTCGCCCAAATCAGCCTTGTTTTGTTCCTAAGTTGGACTTTGACTCATTTTGCGTATTTTGTGTAGTTTTTAGGTTATTTTGGATAGAATTACGCTTGTGGTTGCTTTTGTTGTTTCAGGTTAAATAAATGAAGCTCTGAGAATCAAGGAAGTCAAGAAGCAATGGGAAAAAGCACTTTTAGAGGTCTCGCCCCGCAAACAGGATTCTCGCCTCGCGAATAATGAAGACTTGGAAGTCAGAGACCATCACGGCCTAGCCGTGATGTGTATCACGGCCATGACCCAAAATCCACATAAGTCAGAGACCATCACGGCCTAGCCGTGATTCACATCACGGGCCGTGAAAAGAAGGCTCGCGTCGCGAGACGTCCTTCGCGTCGCGAGGGTTTGAATCCCACAGCAGCGCGCGAGAAAGCGAAGCGATCCGCGGCCGGCCGTGATTCACATCACGGGCCGTGACAAGAAGACTCGCGTCGCGAGACATCCTTCGCGTCGCGAGGGTTTAAATTCCAGAAGTGCGCCAGAAACAGAAGCCGTCACGGCCTGGCCGTGATGGCCATCACGGCCGTGACGCGTGGCCTCCTTATAAATAGAGCGAGTCGGAAACAGAAAAAGAGGACTTTTTGGATCAGAACTGATTGGAGATCTTTTGTAATCCTTATTCTGGGGCTGTGTCTCCTCTTCTCTTCTCTTAATTCTTAGTCTTAGGATGATTTCCGATTGTACGTGCGTCGTTGTTACGGACATGAGGAACTAATCCTCTTGTCTAAGGGATCGATGAAGCCACCTATGGCGGCATAGTATTCATGTGATGTAACTCTCTCTCTCTCTTAATTCAATTATTGTTTTCCAATTCTGATTTCATTGTGTTGGTTATATGCTTGCGTGATCAACTAGTTAAACGTGTATGAGGCCGAGAGGCGATTCGCGTTTCAGAACTTGAATTGGGAACATCGATCGAGTGTTGCACGAGAGTGAATAGGAGATCGATGCAACTCTTAGGGAACAAGAATTAATAGAATTCGAGATTAGGGTTAAGAGACCTAGTAAGTAATTAACTCAAATCATCGAATACGTCCTATTGAGCACGACAGTGGATATAGGAGAATTTAGGGGTCCCGTTGACATTAAAATTGAACCTAGGGAGGAGATCAATATCACTTGGGTACTTTGCATGATTGGGTAGGTGGATTCGAAACCTTAGATGTTTTTAATTCCAGATTTCATCACCATATCTTTAATTGATTCGATTTGTTAATTTGAATTGTGATCCCAGTTTCTTTCCAACCACTTTCTCTACTTAACCAACTTATCGGATTTCTCGCGAAATTAGTCGAATTGGTAACCCAATCCTTGTGTTCGACCTCGGTAGACTCTTACCGTGTTTTATTACTTGCGACGACCCGGTACACTTGCCGGAGAGTAACAACACTCTACTCGATCATGGTCATGATGGCTATCACAGCTAGGCCGTGATCAATTCTGTTTGCCTCATTTTCTTGCCTTTCAAGCTCCATCTTCATGCCAGCTCCAACATAATTGATCATGAGCATTTTAATCTTCACTTCCTGCACACAAGCACCATAAAACCACCTTACCCGTTCCAAGGTAAAAACTAACAAAGAATCAAATTAAATGTGCCTAAACTATATGAAAATGTATGCAAAATGTCAAGGAAATATGAGTTGAAATCACATTCATCAACTCCCACTTGAACTAGCTCCAGCAGTCATGTCTATTCTTCAGGACCTTTTCCTCTACACGGTTAGATGATCGACCCATAGGCTGAGCTTTGATATCAACTGAAATAGACAACTATAAACACTAGAAGGGTGGTTGAATTGTGTATATCAGATTTTAGAACTAAGTTGAAAACTTTTCACACAGAAGAAAAGTTTAGACAAGTGATTTATCAAGATACAGACAAGTCACCTGTCTGATAAGTTTTTCCCAGAAAAACACACAAACATGCAAGATTAAAACTTGTTTGAAATTCACACTTAAACCCTTTTAGTTAATTAATTAATAAAGATAATGAAAGCAACTAAAGAGATAAGGATAGAGATATTAAACACAACTATTTATCCTGGTTCACCCTTCAACAACTAGGGCTATGTCCAGTCCTTGGCAGCACCAAGTTTCCTCCACTATAATTGATCAGGTTACAGAATCCAAGTATTCTTTTCACACCTAGCCTCTTTAGGCTCCAAGACAAATATTCTTTAGTCACCTAGCCTCTTCAGGCTCCAAGACATGTATTCTTTGCTCACCTAGCCTCTTAGGCTCACTCAAGTTGTTTTGAGAAAAGATTGTAATAAATACAATTTGCAAGTATTTCACTAACACTCAGAATAGTGAATTAAATGTGAAGTTTAGAAAGACTGTGTAATAACTTCAAATGATTGAAGAATACATATTGAAAGAAATAAGGATTAATTGCTCAGAGTAATGGCTATTTAATGCTGTGTATTCCCTGTCTTCATCTTTAATAACTTTTGTATTTATAGGCTCCAATCATTTTGAATCCGTTAGAGACATTCCTTCAAGGTTTGACTTCAAGCTGACTCCATTAAATCCAATAGAGTTGCTCTGGGCAGCCATTAATGAAATAGGAACGTTGGTTGTACTCTAACACGTAAGTGCAGTGCTTTATGCTTTGTATAGCAGCCAAATCATATTTGTACAGGTTGCTTTTGTACTTTGCTGAAGACATTTCCCTTTTCGTGAACTCTTAGTTGTAATGGGAATAAAGCATATTAGAAGCACTTTGTTTCTGAGTTCCTAGGTTGCTTTTGAGTTCGACCTTTCGACTTTCCTGATATGCATGAGAGAGAAAGCATTAGCGACTTCTACTTGAGGGGACAACTCCTAAAGGCTTCTTTGTCCTTGTGTTCCTTATCGAAGGACCATAGACAAGTGAGAGCTTCAACCAGACAGGTTGAATCATTAATACAGATAGTCAACAATCCAGTCAGCAGACAGGTTGACTCTTACTCATAAGAGAGGTGATCTTATGTCCATGATTAGACAGGTTTAAGGTGACTTTTCACTTAATATTCTGCACAGTGGATAGACAGGTCAACAACCAATAATGAAGTTCAATCAAATCATTAACAAATGTTTAGTTTTCATCAAAACTTAGGGCAAATGCACATCAGACATTTAGAGACTTAACAATCTCCACCTTTTGAGTTTCGATATCCATATGAAACTTTTTCATTATTTGTGACATGGATAGAGAACCTTTACCATAGCAAGTTTTTTTGGTTTTTGAATTTTAATGTAAGGGAATATTTTTTAGAATAGAAATCAAATTGGACTACAATTTTCACATTTTCTTTTAATAAACATAAAGATGGGTTTCTTCTAATCTAAAAATATATATAATTTACAAACTAAATGTCGAAAACACCTTCTTCAATAATAGAATTGATTTCTTAAGTTCCAGAGTTTACCTTTTTTATAAAATGCTAGTACATACAAATTTTGACTATTATAGGATACAATATGCATAACAAATAAATTATTCTAGTTACCCATGTATGGACGTTGAGTCGTTGGTCTACATCTGAAATTTTGATGTGCAACGTGATAAGAGTGCAAGTCTAGTTTCGAGATTAAACTGACACTATTAGTGTCTAGTTCATGACAAAACTAGTTGGGTTGTTTAGTTATATCATTTTTTTTATAACACGTATTCATACACTCACAAACAAAGATACATATATATATATATATATATATATATATATATATATATATATATATCATAATTTATAGAGCACTACAAGAATCTCCATCTATCAGCAAACATCAATGTTGAATGAAAGTGAAGTAGAAGGGGAAGAAGTGGAGAACAATGATGTGGAATAAGAAGATCATGGAGTCTCTTATATCAAATTTCGCTCTTAAAACTGTTTCACAAAGCTTTATTCGTCAGAGTTGCGGATTAGTACCCTAAGGATCTTTTACAAAATCGATGAAGGGTTTTTACAAAATCTTGAATAGAAGGTGATGAGGATAAGAAAGATTAATAACGAATAGGTTCACGTTCAATAACACAGTAATAGTTCCGTTTCAGTAATCAAGAATGGTTTTGATCAATCTCAGTTTCAAATGTAGATAACACAGTCTTGATTACACTCAGATTCATGTTTCAATTCAGTTTATATAGATCAAAAACAGAAATTATATTGAACGTTAAACATCAAAGTTGCAGGTTCTTGAACATAACCAGAAAGTAAAGGAGTTTGAGTTTAGGGATACCACACAACCAGATTTATCCTGGTTCAGTCACCTCCACTGTGACCTACATCTAGTCCCCACTCCACATGTGGGATTTCACACACTAACACATAAGCTTTACCAGGTTGCTTGAAAAACCTCCACATCATAGAGCACTCCTTCACCTCGAGATACCACACTCTTGTGAAGAGCCTCAATGTTTAACCTTAGGGATACCTCACCCTAATCACTCAGAAAGACTCGCTCTCTCTTTACAATCAAAAGTAAAAACAAAAGCTGATTCCTAACTCCCAGTAGTCAGATAAACAAATTGAAGCACTTATGAATATTGAAATACTCTTTTCACAGTAAGCTCAATAAAGACGATGAATGATTTTCACAATTGATTTCTCAAAATGATTTCGTAAAACTGTGATATGTTATGATATTCGTATATGTTGTTTAAGTGTTCCGTTGATCCCTCTTTATATAGAAAACAAGTTGTAGTCGTTGGGTCAATCAAAACAGATTTGGATCTGATTAACATAATCTGTTTTCTTGATTCTCGTTCTTGAAATAAGATTCTGATTGTTCTTGTAGAATTCGCGGCCATAAAATAACCGAGTCCATTTGGTAAAATAGCCACGTCCATTTGAAGAAAATAGCCATGTCCAATTGGAAAAAATAGCCGAGTCCATCTTGAAAAAAATAGTCACGTCCATTTGCCACGTCAGCAAACGGAAGTACTAACACAAAGTGATTGGACGTGCTCCAACTAGTAGACGAGCTCCATATGCCATGTCAGTGGATGGAACTTCTCGTTAAGATCTTAGCAAGTCCAAAGACTTGTGTGGACGAGCACTTTTATCACTTCAGTGGATGTGCGCTTGGGTCATTTTAGTGGACGTGCGCTTGTATCACTTTAGTCGACGTATGCTTGTATCACCTTAGTGGACGTGCGCTTGTATCACTTTCTTGGATGCCAGTTTTTACTATTCCCAGTGTTGGACGAGCGCTTATATTATTCCAGTGTTGGACGAGCGCTTTGATATCTTATTTCAAAAATCATTTTCATTTACAAAAACTTATTCCTTTTAATGCAGGTTATGAGAAATGGTTTTCTTTCATGCATCTTTTCAAATTGAGCTTATTTGTGATTAAGGGATTTCATCTCTTACAAATCATCTAAGACTTAACACTAATTTCTTCGTTAAGCTCTTGTCTTGATGATTCCTTGATCTTCGTTCTTGCTCTTTGATTCCTCCAAGTTCTTCCTTGAATATTCTCCTTTGATTACTCACTGAACTTGTTGAATATTGCTTGATACATGTCTTTACAATTTGAAACTAAAAACACTTGCATACACATTAAGTTGTATTTGTCATATATCAAAATCTCTAAGTCATTGAGTTTAACAATCTCCCCCTTTTTGATTATGACAAACCTTTTAACAAATTATAAGATCAGAGTATAAGTATAGCAGACGCTAAGTGTTTTTGACAGATTTATATCATGGTATCAAAGCAGTCAGAGCAGAAGTATATCAGAGCAAAAAAATATATTATCATAGCAATATTTGATTTACTCCTCATTAATCATATAAGCTTTTAATCTCCCCCTCAACATATGCATGTATAATTCATTTTCTCTATATCATACTTTTTCTTCATGTGTAATTTGTTATTATCCCTTTTCTCTATATCATACATTTTCTCCCACTTTTGGCATCATAAAAAAGGTAAAGGAAAGAAACATTCAAAGCAATAGAGAAGGTAAGCATTTAAATATTCAAACATAGCATTTAACATTGTTCATGATAGAGGGATAGGTGCAATGGCAAATCAAAAAGATGCGTCCAACTCGCATAGATGTTCCAAAGCTCTCTTCTGATCATTCATAGATATTCCAAATCAATTCATACAAGAATCAGAGCATATTTACACAAAGATACAGTCATATAATCAGTTTCTTTAGAGATTAGATATAGGATTGATCGATTATGCCCAATTCTCTTCTAATGAAAAAGAAGCTTTCCTTGTTCAAGGGCTTGGTAAAGATATCGGCAAGTTGTTTAGCTGTATCAACATATTCAATCTCAATTTCTCTACTTGGAATATGGTCTCTAATGAAATGATGTCAGATTTCTATGTGTTTAGTTCTAGAGTGCTTTATGGGATTCTTAGTTAGGTTAATTGCACTCTTATTGTCACATCTAATAGGAACTTGGTTTAGTTTCACACCATAATCAACTAATTGTTATTTCATCCATAAAACTTGTGCACAACAGCTACCAGCTGCTACATATTCAGCCTCTGTAGTGGATAAAGCCACACTAGATTGTTTCTTACTGAACCGTGATACTAATGAGTTTCCTAGTAAATGGCAAGTCCCACCAGTACTCTTTCTGTTTAGTTTACAACCAGCAAAATCAGAGTCTGAATAGCTAATTAAAGTAAATGTAGCTCCTTTGGGATACCATAATCCCATGTTTTTTGTTCCTAACAGATACTTAATTATCCTTTTAACTGCTGTTAAGTGTGATTCTTTTGGATTTGCTTGATACCTACCACACATGCATACACTAAACATGATATCTGTCCTACTAGCAGTAAGATAAAGTAGTGAGCCTATCATACCTCTGAATTTAAAAACATCAACAGGTTTACCTTGCTCATCCTTGTCCAGATAACAGGAGGTACTCATTGGAGTAACCATCTCCTTAGCTTTTTCCATGCCAAACTTCTTGATTAACTCATTGCAGTACTTGGTTTAGCTAACAAAGATTCCATTTTCAGTTTGCTTTATTTGCAGTCCAAGGAAAAAGTTCAGCTCACCCATCATTGACATTTCAAACTCACTCTGCATGAGACTTGCAAACTCATTGCACAACTGCTCATTAGTTGCACCAAAAATTATATCATCCACATATATTTGTACAAGTAAAATGTTGTGTGCCTTTTTCTTAATGAACAAAGTTGTGTCAACTTTACCTCTTTTAAATCCTTTTTCAATGAGAAAATTACCGACCCGTTGGTTTGATCTTTGCAAGGCCAACAACTATTCGACTTCCTCTTCAGCGGATTCGGATGGGGATGCTGCTTCTCGAGTTGAAGCTGCTAATGCCCTATCTTTCTTCTCTACTGCCTTTAGCTATCGCGCCCATTGAAAAGGCAAGTCTGCCAGGTACGCTCAACCAACCCTGTTAGAGGAAAGGAAATATCCTTGTCTTCAGTCAGCTCTTCCGTCTAGTCTATCAGTTTAATCTAGATTTTTTACATACAAACAAAGAAATTACTTAAGATATGATAGATGTGTGCGTCAATGAGTGCCCGGTTCACCAGGTTCTACCACTGCAGGGCTCAATCATGCTAGTTAGGCTATATGCTTAATACATGCAAGTCGAACGAAGTTTTCTTGGGTTTCTCTTTCTTTCTTCCAGGAAAAGGAGACCTAATCTTGCCCAAATGATCCTTGTTAAAAGCTTTCCACAGATGGTGGAGTGAACAAGAAAAGAAGAGGGTCAAGCTTTTCCAGCAGTCAATCCAGCTCGTCTTTATTCTCTTATTCCATTCATGAGCTACTAACTTACTATTTATCAATTAACCTTTCATACCAAGCTCTAGGAGCTTGCTTTAAGCCATATAGTGCTTTAGGCAGTTTATAAACATGGTTAGACAATTCATTATTCTCAAAACCAGGTGGTTAACCAACATACACTTCCTCTTGTATAAATCCATTTAAGAAAGCACTCTTAACATCCATTGATACAATTTAAATCCCATTATGCAAGCATAAGCAAGTAGCATTCTTATAGCTTCTAATCTTGCTACTGGTGCATATGTTTCATCATAATATATGCCTTCTTATTGGTTATACCCTGTGGCTACCAATCTAGTATTGTTTCTTAAAATTATACCATTTTCATCTAGTTTATTCCTAAAAACCCATTTTGTACCTGTTACTTGACAGTTCTTGGGTTTAGGCACTAGTTTCCAAACTTGGCTTCTTTCAAACTGGTTTAACTCATCTTGCATAGCCATCATCCAATGTTCATCAATTATAGCATCATCTATGTTCAAAGTTAATTGTTGCGTAGCAAGCAAAACAAATCATTAAAGGCTTCATTAATTTTCTTAGATTCAATTTGTGAAACAAAAGCCATATGATTATTCCAAGATAGATCAAATAACTTTGATAGAACAATGTAGACATATTATACAATGATATATAAGTCAACACAGAAAGATTCACAATCATTCATTAATAATGATAATTAGAAAACATATTTAATCAATATTCTTTCTTTATTGTTACCCATTTTGTGTTCCATGAAGGCTCTATGTCATGATTCCAATTTTTGCTCTTGACCTTCCACCACACCTACAAAACAGAATTTTATGTTTTTGTAATAGGTACCCAAATCTGTTTGGGTCCTTTTGAGTTAGTTGCAGCAATAGTTCCTTTAGGAACCCATATATACTTAGACTCATTATAAGCAGATTTTCTGTAATGACATGTAGAAGCTGTGTGACCTTTTCTAGCACAAAAATTGCATTTAACAAAGGGTGTGTTTGATGTCATAGGTGCAGCAAAAATATTCTTGAAAGATTTCTCACGTATCTTAGGCTTATAGCCTATTTCAGCCTTATCATAAACACATTCTTGATGTCCTAACAATGCATCCAAATTATCTCTACCATTTGTGAACTTGGCTAAGTCATTTTTTAAGTTTTTCAACTTCTTTAGTCAATGTACAACTAGATGCATTCCAGATTTCTTTATCACTGGTAATTCTAGATAGATCACCATTCAAATGATTTATATGTTTCTCCAACTTAGAACATTTATCACATATAGGTGCATCTAAAACAGTAGCTAGTTTTTCTTTTAAACCACAATTTTCTGCTTTTAATTGCCCTACCTCTTTGTTTAAAACAAGTTTTCTCCTCTAAGCATGTGATGGTTTTCTTAGACTTATTTAGCAATCTAGCAAGTCTAATGGATTCTTTATGAAGTTCTTAAAAAGCATTTTGCAATTCATCATAAGAAGGTTGATAATCAGAACTTACTTCACTTTTTGAATCACTGTCATTTCTGTCCATCAAGCACAAGTTTGCCTCCTCAGATTCAGATTCTTCAGTGGAATCTAGATCATTATCATACCAAGCAATGTAGGCCTTTCTTCGCTTTCTCCACTTCTTGTCCTTTGAGTCAAATTTTTCAGTTTTTTCCTTCTTTTGCAGCTTTGGACAGTCAAGCTTCATGTGGTCAATCTTTCCACATTCAAAGCATGTGATTTTGTTGGAAGAGTTGTCACCTTTGCTGAAGTTTCTTTTTAGAAAAGTGGATGGCTTTATTTTGAAGTTGCCTTTCTTCTTTAGAAAGTTCTTTGAACTTTCTAACTAGCAATCCCGTCTCTTCTTCGGATTGTGCATCATGTGATGAATCATCATCATCACTGTCTTCTACTTCTCTGACTTGTGATTTCGGAGCCAATCCCTTCTTTCTTTTATCAGTTTCTTCACTCTCATTTAGTCTGTTTAACTCCGATTCATGTTCTTGAAATTTTCCAAACAGTGTGGCAATGGTCATTGATGAGAGATCTCTGGATTCTGAGATTGCAGTGACTTTAGGTTGCTATTCTCTGCTCAATCATCTCGTTACTTTGTTAACTTGATCCTCATTTGATATTGCTTTTCCAAGACCAGCCAATTGATTTACGATGTGTGTGAATCTCTTTTGCATTTCAGTCATAGGTTCTCCTCGATTCATTCTGAACAGCTCATACTCATGTGTGAGGGTGTTCATTCTTGCTCTTTTGACATATGAGGTTCCTTCATGTGTTACTTGCAAAGTATCCCACATCTCATTTACTGATTTGCAATTTGAAACCCTGAAAAAATCATCACGGCTTAAAGCAGATGTTATAATATTCTTAGCACGTGCATTATATTGAATTATGTTCTTATCATCCCCATTCCATTCAGTTTTAGGCTTATTTCTTGGAGCACCATTAGCATCTACAGTGGAGGGGACAAATGGTCCATTCTCTACTGCATCCCATATGTCAACACTTACTACCTCAAGAAAGATTACCATTCTTTCCTTCCAATAAATATACTCAGATCCACTGAAGGCAGGCGGGCGACCAAGGGAAGCCCCTTCATTCAGACAGTCATTGGAAGTCATACTCTTATAACTGTTAAGCCAAACTTCAGAGTTTAGCTCTGATGCCAATTGTTGTTTTGGCTTCAAAGACTCAAGGGGGGGGGGGGGGGGGGGGGGATTAATTGAGTTTTCAAAAAATATTTCCCTCTTAAAACTTTTTCACAAAGCTTTATAAATCAGAGTTACGGATTAGTGCCCTCAGGATCTTTTACAAAATCGATGAAGGGTTTTTACAAAATCTTGAATAGAAGGTGATGAGGATAAGAAAGATTAATAACGAATAGGTTCAGGTTCAATAACTCAGTAATAGTTCAGTTTCAGTAATCAAGAATGGTTTTGATCAATCTCAGTTTCAAACGTAGATAACACAATCTTGATTATAATCAGATTCAGGTTTCAAATCAGTTTATATAGATCAAGAACAGAAATTATATTGAACTTTAAACATCAAGGTTGCAGGTTCTTGAACATAAACAGAAAGTAAAGGAGTTTGAGTTTAGGGATACCACACAACCAGATTTATCCTGGTTCAGTCACCTCCACTGTGTCCTACATCCAGTCCCCACTCCACCAGATTTCACACACTAACACACAAGCTTTACCAGGTAGCTTGAAAACCTTCACACTATAGAGCACTCCATCACCTCGAGATACCACACTCTTGTGAAGAACCTCAATGTTCAACCTTAGGGATACCTCAGCCTAATCACTCAAAGAGACTCCCTCTCTCTTTACAATCAAAAGTAAAAACAAAAGTTGATTCCTAACTCTAAGTAGTCAGATAAACAAATTGAAGCACTTATGAGTATTGAAACACTCTTTTCATAGTAAGCTCAATAAAGATGATGAATGATTTTCACAATTGATTTCTCAAAACAATTTCGTAAAACTGTGATATGTTATGATATTCGTATATGTTGTTTAAGTGTTCCTTTGATCCCTCTTTATATAGAAAATAAGTTATAGTCGTTGGGATCAATCAAAACTGATTTGGATCTGATTAACATAATCTATTTTCTTGATTCTTGTTCTTCTAATAAGATTCTGATTGTTCTTGTAGAATTCGTGTCCATAAAATAACCGAGTCCATTTGGAAAAATAGCCGCATCCATTTGAATAAAATAGCTGAGGCCATCTTGAAAAAGATAGTCGCGTCCATTTGCCATGTCAGCAGACGGGAGTACTAACACAAAGTAATTGGATGTGCTCCAACTAGTAGACGAGTTCCATATGCCATGTCAGTGGACGGAGCTTCTCATTAAGATCTTAGCAAGTCCAAAGACTTGTGTGGATGAGCACTTTTATCACCTCAGGGGACGTGCACTTGTGTCACTTTAGTGGACGTGCGCTTGTATCACTTTAGTGGACGTGCACTTGTATCACCTTAGTGGACGTGCGCCTGTATCACTTTCTTGGACGCCGGTTTTTACTATTCCCAATGTTGGACGAGCGCTTATATAATTCCAGTGTTGGACAAGCGCTTTGAAATCTTATTTCAAAAATCATTTTCATTTATGAAAACTTATTCCTTTTATTGCAAGTTATGAAAAATGATTTTCTTTCATGCATCTTTTCAAATTGAGCTTATTTGTGAATAAGAGATTTCATCTATTACAAATCATCTAAGACTTAACACTAATTTCTTCGTTAAGCTCTTGTCTTGATGATTCCTTGATCTTCGTCCTTGCTCTTTGATTCCTCCAAGTTCTTCCTTGAATATTCTCCTTTGATTGCTCACTGAACTTGTTGAATATTCCTTGATACCTGTCTTTACAATTTGACACTAAAAACACTTGCATGCACATTAAGTTGTATTTGTCATATATCAAAATCTCTAAGTCATTGAGTTTAACAATTTATACCAGTAAATATTATTATCATTCCCTAAAAATCTCTTAACCTTCTACTTCGTGCTTTCAGATGGACAAAAATTGTTTCAAAATCTCTATACTTCCGTGAGCCAAAAATTTATTGTCTAAAATATGTTTCATTAAATTTTATTAAAGACTCATCCAATGTTTACATGGATATCAAACATAGGCAAAAGTTATCTAGATAACCCACAAGGATCACTGAAAAAAAGAATTCCTTGAAGCATATTTATTGAAAAGATTTACAAATTGCGAAGTTATACTCAGGAGAACCAAGTAGAATAAAAAAGCGGTCAAGCTTTCTTAAGAGACTTGGTTTCCATGGACGGAGACGTGGGTTCCTTGGCAACCTTTTCAGCCTTCTTACGAAACAAGATTGGGCGAATGTTTGGGGAAACACCACCGTTGGCAATTGTAACTCCATCAAACAATTTTCCCAGTTCCTTGTCACTCCTCACATCTAGGAGAAAGTGGCTTGGTATAATCCTATTCTTCTGGCTATCTCGAGCAGCATTTCCAGCTAACTCCAACACCTCGGTGGCTAGATATTCAAGTTCCTTGCCTTTGGGTGAGTCTGTTTCCTATATGCAAAGACTATCATTTATGCCATTTGAAGATAACTAGAATAAATATATTTTTCATTGCACATGAAACCTTTATGTTGGGCATGTTGTGTACATGAATATTTGTTGTATTTTGGGCATGTTATGCATATGAAAATTTGGTGTTATTTTCTAATTTACATTGATTAATTATATTTAAATGACATTTTTTCTTATGTTATCATTCTGGTCATACACATTGATTTTCTGAAATTTGTGTAACTTTTCGGGCTGCTTCATAGATTGACAACTGTCCCCACAAACCAACACAAGTCTTTCTACCGTGCTTTGTCTTGGCTCACTTGCTTCCTAGGAAAACTTTCCAGGAGATCACCCACCCTAGAATTGCTCCATGTCAAGCACATTTAACTTTGGAGTTCTCAAGTAACGGACCAAACATATATATTGAGATAGATTATCATTTTTTTAGGGAAAAGATCCTATCAGGAGATATCACCACTAGCTTTGATCCACTAACATATGCCTTCACCAAATCCTCGAGAGGTCCTCATATTAGTTATCTTTGTAACAAGATCGGTGCATAAGATATATATGCTCCGACTTAAGGGGAGTATTGAAAATATGTCTCAAATATTCGTAATTATTATATAGATTCATTATATAGGAAAATTATATCGCATCATATCATGTAAACATGAATAGAATCTCATATATTTATCTTGTAATTATTTCGTTAAGCCTATACAACAGAGACTCCATTGTGTAAATAAGACACGGTTTCACCATCTCATGCCTCTAATTTATCTCTATCCATGGTCACCATAATTGGTTTTAAATTTATAGTGATGATCATTTTTTCTCTTGCTTGTTGTTGTTACCGTGGAAGAAGTCATTCAAGGTGGATGGTGAGTTGGATGATTATGAAAAATTAAAAGAACATTCAAAAAGTTATAAACTTTGATGAACTCAATTAATGTATGCAACAGAGTTTGTCTAAACATTACAAATAATGGAAATTACTCAATTATAACGTCGATTAGAAGTTGAGTCGAGCAAACAAACTTGAAATAGACAACTATAAACACAAGAAGCGGGGTTGAATTGTGTTTATCAGTTTTTCACAGAAAAAACACAAACATTCAAGATCAAAACTTGTTTGATATTCACACTTAAACCCTTTAGTTAGTTAATAAATAAAGATAATCAAAGCTAGTAAAGAGACAATGATAGAGAGATTAAACACAGCTATTTATCCTTGTTCACCCTTTAACAACTAGGGTTACGTCCAGTCTTTGGCAGCACCAAGTTTTCTCCACTATAACTGATCAGGTTACAGACTCCAAGTATTATTTGCACACCTAGCCTCTCCAGGCTCCAAGACAATATTCTTTGCTCTCCTAGCCTCTTCAAGCTCCAAGACAAGTATTCTTTGCTCACCTAGCCTTTTTCAGTCTCACTCAAGTTGTTTTAAGAAAGATTGTAAAAAATACAATTTACAAGTCTTTCACTAACACTCAGAAGAGTGAATTAAATGTGAAGGATTGTAGGATTAATTGCTCAGAGTAATGCCTCTTTAATGCTGTGTATTCTCTGTCTTCATCTTCAATGACTTCTATATTTATAGGCTCCAATCATTTTGAATACATTATAGATATTCCTTCAAGGTTTGGCTTCAAGCTAAAATCCACTAAATGCAATGGAGCCATTCTGGGTAGCCATTAATGCAATAGGAACGTTGGTTGTACTCTAACACGTAAGTCTAGTGCTTTATGCTTTGTGCAGCAGCCAAATCAAATTTGTGAGTTTGACCTTGATATATGTGAGAGAGAAAGCAACATTGACTTCGGCTTGAAGGGACAACTCCTAAAGGCTTCTTTGTCCTTGTGTTCCTTATCAAAGGACCATAGACAAGTGAGAGCTTCAACCAGATAGGTTGAATCCTTAATGCAGATAGTCAACAATCAAGTCAGTAGATAGGTTGACTCTTTCTCATAAGACAGGTGATGTTATGTCTATAAGCATATAGTTTTAAGGTGACTTTTCATTTAATATTCTACACACTAGATAGACAGGTCAGGAACCAATATTAAGTTCAATTAAATCATTAACAAATGTTTAGTTTTCATCAAAACTTAGGGCAAATGCACATCAGACATTTAGAGACTTAACAATCTCCCCCCTTTTTGATGATGACAAACATTAGATGATTTAATCAACTTTAGAAAATATCAACATATAAGACAAAAAGTTTGGACAGGTTGAAAATTTTCTTAACCAAATAAGGCTATACAGACATGTGCACTTAGGTTTAGTTCATATCATAAAGGCTTAAGAGTAAAAAGCACATATCACATAATCAGAGCATCATGCAAGGTTTTACATAAGTTAATATGAGTCAAGCAGATATGCAGCCAGGTTCAGTTAAGCTTAAGCATTTATGCAGCCAAGACAAGTTCAATTAAGCATTGATTGATAAAAAAAAAGGTCTTTACTTTACTTTCTCCCCCTTTTGTCATCAACAAAAAGGAAAATATACAGCAGAAAAGCCAAAATAGTAAATATAAGATAAAAAGATGTATTTTTCATTCATCACGAACTTGTACAGGGTAAGTTTTTACAAAACTACCCAGACCTTCTCAAAAGATAAAAAGGAGATCCTACTCTTGCTTCTAAAGCAAGTCTAGCAGTCCTTTCATATTCTAGCTGCCTTCTGGTGTTTTCTAGAAGAGCATGCATCTGATTAAAGCAATTGATATCCACAAACTCAGTAGCCTGCAGAGACAAGGCAGAAGATGTAGCAGATTGGTTTGAATGCCAGGGCAAGGCTAGCACTGGGGGTGCTTTAGGAACAGAGAAAGGGACAGAGATAGGAGGATAGAAACAATTTTGGATGGTTCTGTAGTAAAAGAAGGGTAGAAAAGCAATTTTAAATAGAGGTTTGATACTGACAACGTCAATCTCATGAAAAGAACAAACAAAATCAAGTCTTTCAAGAAGGGAAAGACAAGTGGTTCTAATTGTCTTAGGTGGGGGATGAGGTTTGGCTGCAAGAACAAATAGGGGTAGGGGTAGCAGAGAGTCTATATAAGAAAAGAAAGGTCATGAACCAGTGATTAGTAAAAAGAAATACCTACAGGGAGAGGGTAATATAACAACAGAGGCAGGATAGTGACTTCCAGCCAAAGTTCTAAT
>CM061070.1:42169868-42282247 GCA_030762895.1 Sophora flavescens
TTCGAGCCTAAGTGCTCTATTTATAGATTAGGGTAACTTGAATCCCAAGCAAACACAAATTTAGATCAAATCATCTTCTAAACATCCATATATTACGCGTCACGACCGTGATGCCTGTCACGGCCAGGCCGTGACGAATTCTGACTTGGAAGTTGCTTCGCTGGTTGGTCTGTCATGGCCGTGATGGACATCGTGGCCTGGCCGTGATGGACATCACGGCCTGGCAGTGATTAGTTCTGTTTGTCTCATTCTCTTGCTTTTCAAGCCCCATCTTAATGCAAGCTCCATCATGGTTAATCCTGAGCATTTAATCCTTAATTCCTGCACAACAACACCACAAAACCGCCTTACCCGTTCCAAGGTAAAAACTAACAAAAATCAAATTAGAAATGCCTAAACTATATGAAAATGCATGCAAAATGTCAACATATACTATAAATTCCCCAATACATCATCATGTCTCAACATAACTTATCATTCACTCAATCTCTATTCACAATCAATACGCTTATCACATCATACCATCATATCATCAAAATCATCATTTACCAAAATATAATAATAATAATAATAATAATAATAATAATAATAATAATAATAATAATAATAATAATAATAATAATAAATACAATAATATTCAAAATAATTCCAACACTCATGATAGCATTCATCAAATACCAAGTTCAAGTCTACCAGTCAAGCAGGAAATCATCACGTAATAAAATAATATATTTATCGTGACGACGATAAACGTACAATTTTAGTATCATCATTGGTACCACTAGGTAGTCCCCAACGTGATATGGACAATGTCTGTTACTCATTCTCGTGTAGGGTTTGGGTCACCCTATGTCAATATCGAATTAAATGCAATTGTGCCGTTTTCGACGTTAAATAGTTTATTTCCCCCACCTGGAGAGTCGTACGATGACCGGAACGAAACAAAACGAAGCGTCCTCTAACTTCCTCGATTCTCCCTTGCACGGTTCTAGGGCCTTGGAACTTCTAAAATTTCACCTAAGTATCACATTACGAAGCGAACGTTACTACGAGTTCATAATTGAAGACGGAATCGAATTTCGACAAACGAAACTAAAGATACTATGAGAAACATAATGAACCAAATTTCGACATAAATGAGGATGGTTTACATTCACTTTAAGAAGAAAAGGGTCACCACGATCGCAACCACGTACCCCGTTTCGTGATTGGACGATTGAAACTCGCACAACTCACACTAGATGCTCTTTCTCTCTCTTGTTTTCTCTTCCCCTCTCTCTAGAAACCCTCTCTTTTCTGCTCTCAGAACTCAGTTTTCGTTTCTCTATTCTATTCTTTCAGTTTTGGCTTAAGTGACTTATGTCACTTAAGCCCTTTTTTATTTTACTGATTCACGCAGCCACGCTCAAGCGTGAGAAGGGCCATGCTTGAGCGTGCCCACGCTTGAGCATGAGAACAAAAGTCAACCCTTTGCGTTCAGGGTCCATTCTACGTCCGATTGCGCTAAAATTGGAGATATAGGCTCATTAGGACCTAATAAACAACCTAAAACAATCAAAAAGGCCTAATCTCAACTATAACTCCAAAATTATTTTTCCACTCTCAAACATCTCAAGGACGCTAACTGGGAAACCCTAATTGGTCATTAAGTTCAAACTCACCCGAAAAAGCAGCGTAGTTAACATGCAAAGGGTACTGTTGCATAAACCATACATAAAATACTGGATGTTACATTTCTACCCCCCTTAAAAGAATTTTCGCCCTCAGAGTTTACATACCTGAAAATAGATGGGGGTACTGTTGCTGAATGTCTGCCTCACACTCCCAAGTAGACTCTCTGGTAATACTATCCCATATGACCTTGACCATGGGAATATGTTTACCATGGAGTTCTTTAATCCTTCTATCTACAATCTTAGACGGTAAAGCCTCATATTCTAGATTCTCTCGGAGTTGTATGGACTCGGGCTCAATGACATGAGAAGGATCGGGGTAATATTTTCTCAATTGGGACATATGGAAGACATCGTGAAGGTTGGAAAGGTAAGGGGCTAAGGCTATCTAGTAAGCTACTGGACCAATTCGTCAAAGAATCTGAAATGGTCCAATGAATCGGGGAGTAAGATTTCTAGACTTTATATCTCTGCGAATTCTGGTCTTCGGGGTGACTCTAAAAAACACGTGATTCTGGAACTCTAAAGGTCTTCTCCTCTTGTTACTGTAGCTTCTCTGCCTATCCTGCGCTTCCTTCATTTTCTCTTTTATTTTCCTGACTTGCTCCGTTTTTTGCTGTACCACATCAAGCCCTAACACTTGGCTCATGCCAGTCTCATACCAACACAACGGAGTCCTACACTTTCTTCCATAAAGAGCCTCATACGGTGCCATCCCGATGCTGCTGTGGAAGCTGTTATTATATGTGAACTCAATCAATGGTAGGAATTCATCGCAACTACCAACATGTTCCAACACACAAGCTCTTAGACATGATTGAATTGTTCTCTCTGACTGTCCATCCGTCTAAGGATGATAAGCAGAACTCATCCTCAACTTTGTTCCCAAAGCATTGTGTAACTGTCTCCAAAATCTAGATGTAAACCTAGTATCTCGGTCTGAGACAATACTCAACGGCACATCGTGCAACCTTAAAACTTCCTTGATGTAAATCCGGGTCAACTTCTCAAGACTTTAACTCTCACCAATAGGTAGGAAGTGAGCCGTAGGAAGTGAGCACACTTCGTCAACCTATCAATGATAACCCAAATCGTATCAAACCTCTTCGTAGTTTATGGTAATCCAACCACAAAGTCCATAGCTATACTATCCCATTTCCATTCTAGGATATCCAAGGACTGCAACAACCTTGCCGGCTTTTGATGCTCTATCTTAGCTTTCTGGCACACCAAACATGATAGAACATACTCCTCACTTCTTTCTTCATCTTCGGCCACCTAAACATTTTCTTCAAGTCTTGATACATCTTGGTGGCTCCTGGGTGAAAACTTGACTTACTCTTATGTGCCTCCTCTAAGATCATCTTCTCAATTTCTAAGTCCTCTAGCACACATATGCTGTCTCTAAACCTCAACACACAATCATATCATCTACTGAACTCTGAAACCTTACCCCCATCTATCCCTCGACTTACCTCTTGCAGATATTCATCCCGACCTTGCTTAATCCTAAGGTATCTCAAAAACTCACTATTGATGGTGATCATACCTAAGCATATTCTATCCTCGGTCAAATCCATACCTAGGTTCGTATCTCTAAACTGTTCAAGCAACTCCATCTCTTTCGCCATCATTGCGGACACATGCAAAGATTTCCGACTTAGTGCATCCGCCATAACATTTGCTTTCCCTGGATGGTATTAAAGATCAAACTCATAATCCTTAATGAATTCCATCCATCTACGCTGCCTCGTGTTCAGCTCCTTTTGATCAAACAAATACTTTAAACTCTTATGATCACTGAACACATTAAACTTAGCTCCATAGAGATAGTGTCGCCATATATTCAACCCGAACACTATGGTTGCTAACTCCAGATCATGGGTCGGGTAATTCCTTTCATGAACCCTCAACTGTTGGGAAGCATAAGCCATAACTCTTCCCTCTTGCATCAAAACACAACCCAATCCTTGATATGACGTGTCACAGTACACGTCAAAATGTCCTAATGGATTTGGTAACGTCAGTATTGGAGATGTAGTCAACTTCTTATTTAACCTCGGAAAGCTTTCCTCGCAGTTTTCTGTCCAGACAAACGTTGTACCCTTTCTCGTCAAATGCATCATAGGCAACACAATCTTCGACAAACTCTTGATAAACCTCCTGTAATACCCTGCTAAACCTAGAAAACTCCTCACTTCACTCATCGACTTATGCCTCTCCCACTTGATCCCTGCCTCTACATTAACTGGATCAACAGCTATCCCTTCCTTGTTGATCATACGCCCTAGGAACTGTACTTCCTCTAACCATAATTCACACTTGGATAGCTTAGCATACAACTACCTATCTCTCAACACTTGTAACACCACTCTCAGATGTTCCTCGTGTTCTTCCCTGCTACGAGAATAAATGAGAATACCATCTATAAACACCACAACAAACTTGTTGAGGAACGGTCTAAAGATCATGTTCATGTAATCCATGAACACCGCTGGAGCATTAGTTACACCAAAAGGCATAACTAGGTACTCGTAGTGTCCATACCTCGTCCTGAAAGCGGTCTTAGGTATATCCTCCTTCTTCACCCTAATATGATGGTATCCTTATCTTAAATCTATCTTAGAAAACACCGAAGCTCCCTTCAAATGATCCATCAGATCATCTATCCTAGGCAACGGATATTTGTTCTTGATTGTAACCTCATTCAACTGCATATAATCCATGCACAACCTAGAACTTTCGTCCTTTTTCTGGACAAACAACACTGGTGCTCCCTATGGCGACACAATCAGTCTGATGAATTCCTTCTTCATCATGTCATCTAGCTGTTTCTTCAACTCTGCCAACTCCACGGGTGACATCCGATAAGGAGCTACTGATATAGGTCTGGCCCCTGGTAAGAGATCTATAGCAAACTCCACCTCCCTCTTTGGTGGCAAACCTAGAACATCAAGAGGGAAAACCTCAGGAAACTCCCTCACAATAGGCAAAGAATCTATACTCGGAGTCTCCTTAGCTTCCAAAGAGAAAAGACTCACATACTACTGAGACTCGTCACTCTTCGTAGCTGCTCATTCATTGGTAGATACTATGCTAGAAGGCTCAAGAAAAGATAAGGTCTTTCAGGAACAGTCTAACACTACATGGTTAGGCGAAAGCCAATCCATGCCAAGGATAACGCCTATTTGCTGCATATGCAAACAAATGAGATCTATAAGAAATGTCCTATTTTCAACAACTATAGGACACTGTAAGCAGACAAACATAGTGATCAAAGGGTCACTGGTAGGGGTAGATACTGTCAATGTATATGGTAGCTGGGAAACGGGTAAATGTAAATGATCTACACACTCATGTGAAACAAACGAATGTGTAGCGCCTGAGTCAAACAACACAGACGAGAGTCTGCCAGATATTAAACACATACCTTGAATAAGATCTGCAGATTGAGAGGACTCAAATCCTCACTATAAACACCCTCCCCTTGGCCTGAGATCTGATCGTCTGTCGTCCTGCTGCTGGAACCCCTCTCCCAGCTCCTCCTCTGGAACCATTGGCTTCTCTACCGACAGATGGCTGCTGCTGTACCACTCTCTATCAGCAATCCCTAGCAAAATGACCTGGTTTGCCAAAGACGTAGCAACTAGATCTATTGGTACAATCTCTAATATAATGCGAACCTCCGTATCTGAAACATATTGGGTCCCTCTGCTGCCGGCCCTCTCTGGTAACTGATGCTGGTGGTGCAGATGTTTGAGCACTCTTCCCGGGTCTAGTATATGGTCCCCACCTCCACCGAGAACCTCTATCACCTTTCCTCTGATGACCTGCTTTGGTAGGACCACCATTATGCTTGTGTCTCTGCTCTGCAGCCTGTCTCTGGTCCATACTCTCAATGGCAATGCACCTCTCTACCAGCTCTGGGAAACTCAAAATATCCAAGGGCATTATATCCCTCCTCAGCTCGTGTCGTAAACCCTCCTCGAACCTCCGGCACATCCAGTCCTCATCTAGAAACCTCTAGTAGAACTCAGAAAACTAAATCAAGGCCTCGAATCTGGCCGCGTAATCACCAATAGACATTTTTCCCCGCTGGAGACTCGTGAACTCTCTCTCCTTCTCGCATCTGACTAATCGCGTGAAGTATTTCTAGAAGAAACACTCTCTAAAAAACTCTCAGGTGATCAACCTGCCCTCAGCCTCAAGCAATCTCCTATTTCCTCTCCACCATGACTCAGCCCCTCCGGTCAGCATGTAGGCTGCATAAGTCACTTTCCTGTCATCTCTGCATTGCATGGTGTCAAAGATCTTCTCGAGCTCATGTATCCACCACTCTGATCACTCCGGATTATACTCTCCACCAAACTGTGGTGGCTTACCTTTGAGAAAGGTAGCCAATCCTGCATCCTCCGCCTCCGCGACTCTCCTCCTATCTCGTCGCTGCTGCAACTCTGTCTCTCTCTGCACCCTCTGAGTATTCTATTGTGCGAGCTGCAACAGAACATATGCTAACTCGCGGATAGTCCGAAGAATCTCGACGGACTCTCATCCACCTCCAATCCCTGTCTCCGGCTGATGGTTCTCATCCTCGATCTCCTCTACCTCAAGCCATGATCCTATTAAAAGAAATCATTAGCCCACATCAATATGACATATAATACTACATAAACTGGAATATAAATACTATATGCCATAGAAATGTCGTGACAGACTCATTACCCAACTCCTAAGTGTAGCTGTTATCCGATGTGGATTCAACAAAATGGCCAGTTTACCCTAATCACAGTCATCACAGTCCTTTTTAGAACCTAACTGCTCTGATACCACCAAATGAGACGCCCCGACGTCCCATTAAAGAAAACCCAAAATATTAAGACCTAACTTTGTTATTATCGTTAAGCGGATGTATTAAAAACAACGGAAAATTAAAAACTTAAAATATAAACAACATATATACATGCATGCATAACATATACACATCATAGCATGATACATAACTGTCAAGGGATTCCCATCAACAGGATCCCGATATATACAAACTGGTGATAACATAACATAAACGAAATATATCATAAGACAAAAAGGGAAGATGCCTTACCGATTTTCTCCACACCATGTCCCCTCTCAAAATACAATAAAACCTCACTCACACCTATACAGATGGCACTGGTCCGAGCCATCATACACTACCACCCTAGTCCACATCTCGTGGTCCGGCAGGTCCGGACACTCCTCCGCTCTCACTGGAAGAGCTACTATCTGACTTCCTCTAAAACCTCTGCCGATAAAGTCTACTATCATGGGGATGAAGCCGTCTAGTAGATACTCGAGAAGGCTTCGATACTCTGGCTCGAATCTCAGGAGGTTCTGGTACCTCTAGAAGGGGTACCAGGTCCTGAGCGGGGGCAATCGGGTCTTCCTCCTGGGTGAGTGCCAACTCGGGCTCCGGTACTGGTACTAGTACCTCAAAGGGTACCATGAAAAGAACTGGGGCTATGCCTGGCATCGGCGGCATCGATGGTATGTGTCAATCTGACTGTCCTATCGGGAAAAGAAGGGTGATTTCAAAGCGGAACGTGCCGATGAAACCTATCGGCGCTCCCTGTTCGATCCCGGAGATGATGGACAAAGGACTTGTATATACAACGAAAAGAGTACCGGGTCCATGAGCCACCCGTTCAGATCGACGTACTCTACCTCCAAGGTCCCCGAGATGGGAAACCCTGAGTCTTAGGTCATCCACGGATGATCCCAATGCGCCATCTACACAGTCTGGATCTGAGATACAAGACATATATGCACCAACACACAACAAATGAAAAGGGGGATAAGAAGCCATATAACATCAAACGTGGAAAGGGTTTAGTAACATTTATTTCTACAACAGCACACTAAACATCCATCTCCAATAATATAATTATGTGTATATTACATAAATCATCGTCGATCCATGTCTAAGATCTATCCTCTACCCTTTGCCATGATGCAACGCAATGTTGTATGAACCATCTCATCAGGTATCGGTCATATCCGGATATCACATTAATAGAATCGACACGTCCCAGAGTCCCCGACGCATAACCTCGTTCGTGGATGGAGGATGCCCTTGTAAAGGAATGACATTATAGCTGTAACTAAAATGAAATAATGTCAAGGATGATCCGCCGTTAGCCTAGACCCAGGAATTCTCCCTTAGAGGAATAGACCCCAACGACCTTGTTTCAGGTCCACCAGACCAAGTTCCAGGTCAACCATATCAAAGACCATGTTTCAGGTCACCCCCTGGTGCCCTAATCGCTTATCATAATCTCATAGATAACCTCAATAAAAATCTCATCTCCTCAATCTCATCATCATATCTCAGTAATCATCTTGGTTAGGATCTACTAACACATATATTATGAATTCCCCAATACATCATCATGTCTCAACATAACTTATCATTTACTCAATCTCTAATCACAATCATTACGCTCATCACATCATCCCATCATATCATCAAAATCATCATTTACCAAATAATAATAATAATAATAATAATAATAATAATAATAATAATAATAATAATAATAATAATAATAAATGTAATCATATTCAAAATAATTCCAACACTCGTGATAGCATTCATAATACCAAGTTCAAGTCAACCAGTCCAGCAGACAATCATCACGTAATAAAATAATATATTTATCGTGAGGATGATAAACATACGATTTCTATATCATCATTGGTACCACTAGGTAGTCCCCAACGTGATATGGACATTGTCCGTTACTCGTTCTCGTGTAGGGTTTGGGTCTCCCTATGTCATTATTGAATTAAATGTAACCGTGTCGTTTACGACATTAAATAGTTTCTTTCCCCCACCTGGAGAGTCGTACGATGACTAGAACGAAACAAAACGAAGCATCTTCTAACTTCCCCAATTCTGCCCTGCACGGTTCTAGGGCCTCGGAGCTTCCAAAATTTCACCTAAGCATCACATTATGAAGCGCACGTTACTACGAGTTCATAATTGAAGATGGAATCGAATTCTGACAAACGAAACTAAAGACACTACGAGAAACATAATGAAAGGAATTTCGACATAAACGAGGATGGTTTACCTTCACTTTAAGAAGAAAAGGAGAAGTGAACTGTGAAGATATCGTCACCATGATCACAACCACGTACTCCGTTTCATGATTGGACGATCGAAACTCGCACAACTCACACTAGATGCTCTTTCTCTCTCTTGTTTTCTCTCCTTCTCTGAGACACCCCGTTGTGCCCCATTGTATTATTACATTAAAAACCTTATTATTCATTTACTTAATCGCGCACTTATCGTTGAAAATACGTAAAAATTTAAAACTTAATTAATGATCATATAACTTCTACAAATATAAAACACACCAAAGTTGTAATATATAATTACACACATGTTTATTTATTACAAAACCAAAACACTGTTAAGGGTACCCTCTCAGTAGGATCCCTCACAGGTATAGACTTCGCTACATACATACTTAGCGGAAATATAAATTCTCCTTAGACACACTAGCCATAATGTCTATACTCTAATCGCCATGAATCACCGCTCGACCTCCAACATCTGGTTCGTAAGGAGTTCCATCTAGCTCCTCAGCAATTGGATCCTCCATCGGGTCTTCTCGTACGATCACATCAGGAATAAAATACAACACGCAAAAAGATATAGGGAATAAGAAACAGTTCTATCATCAAAAGCGGAAAAGAGTAATATTAAATTATACAATAAATGGTAGAGACAAGCAACACACATAACTAACAACTCATCCTCAAATTATAATATTGTCCTCTACCCTCCGCTCATGTAGTCTAAACACTTATACTATCATAACTGTCTCTATTCCTTTCACATTCGTTAGTAGTCCAGGGTAGTCAGATGTAAAGAACTCAGCATAGTATACTTCTATCTTTCGATAGGATAAGACTCAACATAGTGCCCTTCTATCTTTCGATAGGATAAGACTCATCATAGTGCCCTTCTATCTTTCGATAGGATAAGACTCAACATAGTGCCCTTCTATCTTTCTATAGGATAATACTCAACATAATGCCCTTCTATCTTTCGATAGGATAAAACTCAACACAGTGCCCTTCTATCTTTCGATAGGATAAGACTCAACATAGTGCCCTTCTATCTTTCGATAGGATAAGACTCATCATAGTGCCCTTCTATCTTTCGATAGGATAAATCAGATCGACGCGTCATGGACTGAAAAAGTATTTACATCAAAGCCTCTAAATGAATCTCACTATCTCAAATCAATAACAACCTTGTACCTCAAGCTCCCATCATAACCTCAACTCTCATTCTATGTCACATCTCATCCATTAGATAACTTAATTAAGCTAGGCACCTCTAAGTCAATTCATTCTCTCACCCAAACAATCATCTCCCGAACAACATATATCCTTACTTAAAATCAACTAGGCATAGTGTTAAAAACCAGGCAGATCATGCATAACACATTAATCAACAGAATATTCCAACATCTCAATATCATATAAGGTAATTTATCACAACCAACTCATAATAATCAAACCAATTAAATAACAAAGTCAGACTCTGTCACGGCCTGGACGTGATAGCCATCACGGTCGTGACAGACAACAAAGGCAAGAATTCTACAAAACAGAACATGTCACGGCCTGGCCATGACAACCATCACGACCGTGACAGACAACAACCATCCTCAATATCATAAATATTCAAACACCGAAATAATACGTCACAAGCAGATGGAATACCTCAACCAGCGTATCACAGTAAATTTGATAACATAAAATCAAACATCCTCAAATACTTAAAATCAACTTAATGTCGATAAACCTACAATCCCCGAATCACCATTGGTTTTACAGAAAAGGTTTCCAATGGGATTTTGGTCTTGTCGATTACTCGACTACTAGTAGGGTTTAGGTCGCCCTACACAATTATCATATAATCTACTACTTATTGATTCCGACGATAGGTTGATTCTTTTCCCCACCTGAGCTAGCACTAGAAATACGTACACGACGATCCTCGTTATCCCGCCACGAGTTAACACAACCACCTTCAACCAAACAACATAACTATAATTAATCAACTAACAACCATCTACGACACTTTAGGGCTAGGTTCGGCCAAGACTTAGAAAATAGGTTTAGGGTTATCTTCTTAATGCCATCTTTTGGATCCTAGTTACTAGAGTCTTAACTAACATAGATTACTTATTACAAGACTAAAACTTGAAACAAAATCCTCTAACCTTTAGGGTTAGGGTTTCGGCCCATATTAGGAAAATAAGATAGGAAATTTAGTTGGATTCAAGCTCTTGGATTTAAGCTATATATGTATTATAGAACTTAAGTCAAGTACTAACTTTCAAAACAAACAATAAAACACCAAACCCATTTTCCTACCTAGGTTCGGCCCTTAATGGTTAATAGGGAAGGAGAATGATTTGGATCACATTCTCTTGGATAAATAAAGTAGGGATTATATCTAGATCATAGAAATTGGTTTCATGTCAAAAGGATTTTTCTAGAATTAGTTATGAATTTTTGAAGAAAGCTTCAGGAACTTTGACTCATATGAAGAACATGATGAACACAAGCATAAATCCATAAAATTTGTGAATAGAAAAGCTTAAAATATAGAGATTAAGAGAGAGATTCCTCACCTTGAAATAAAAAGATTTATTCAAGAACTTGAAGAACAAAGATGACCTTAGCAAGAACACTAAGGAGTTCTTTGTGTTTTGTGGGGAAAAACTTGAGATGTGAAATAGAAATTGTTTAGATTATCTAGATAAGTGAGAATATGATCTTAGAAGATCAAAACAAGGTTTGGATGGTTATATATGGGTATGGTCCGAATTTGAAGGAAAGAAAAGATGAACTTGAAAGTTCATGGATTCAAGAACAAAATGGATCAAGTGATGGTTATTGATCTAAGGAACAAGTTTCATGAATGAAGAATCATGAGATTATGTTTCTAAGTTAGAGATAAATGATGAATAAGTGAAGAACAAATGAAGAACAAGTGAAGAACTTGTGAGAGAAAATGAAGAACATGAAGTTTTAAGAGAGACAAAATGATGAAGTTGGAAAATGAGTGAAAATGATCCAAGTGTGGATGATGGGCACGGTTTAGAGGTGGGTGTGAGGAGAAAATGTGTGGTTTGATGAGATAAAAGAATCATGGTTGAGTTTATTTGATCAAGGTTAAGTTAGAAAATAATATAATAACTTAACTATAGTTAATAGTAACCTAACTTGGGTTTTATGTATAATCATGGTTAATAAAATATGTGGTCCTTAATTTTGAAGAGATGTGGCTGCCTCCTACACCACATATTAGGGAGAAAATATCTTGGTTTGCAAATCATGGTTAATAAACCTTGGTTTTCTAAGTATTCTAGAGAAGTTTAGAGAGAAAGATAAAGATGATGAAAATTTAGATCAGTTTCGGTAATTTGGACATATCTTTCACTATACTTGTCCGTTTTTTATGATCTTTATGTCGTTGGAAAGAAGAGAGAAAGATGAATAACTTTCATGTAGATAGTTTTCAGAGATTAAGAACAGATAAGAGTCACAATTTCGTGGCAGTTTCGGGATAATGATGAGAATGTGACTTTGCCTATGACTCATCCACTTAACATCAATGCTCATTTATGGCTTGGAAAAAGTGGTGTCCAAATTCTTGGAATGGAGGAGGAAACCGTATGGATTGGGGTAATTTGGTCAAAATTCTCAATGGCATGGCTTGAAATATTTATGAAGAGCCAAGGGTAAAATCGTCATTTCCAGGCAAAAGATTCCTCTGTCATAAATGCGCCATTATGGCCATTATCACACGGATAAGATCGTCATAAATGCCCGTCAAGTAGGTCAAATCCATCACCTCAGCCCCGTTGCCGACTCCCTGGTTCATCAGGCTCAGGCTTTTCCTAGAGATAATCTCGACGTATACGCCCGCAACAAATATAATATTTTAATTTTTACACTATATTTTTAAAAACTTCCTGTATCGTGGCAAATACGATAACAACATTTTTCATCTCGTTCACTAATTAAAATTAGTTTTTCTGAGCAGTAAACTTTTACTGTCAGCGAAAACACAGAAAACGGCAGACCGGCTTCCGTCTGAATTTTCAACCAAAAACTTCCCCGTAACCTTATGAAAATAAGTATAACAAGGAAATGACCTTGGTTTATCCAAAATCAATTTCTAAGTCTTGGATAAAAATATATATTTATATTATTACCGATATTACAAAGCAGCGAAAATCGGGGTGTTACATTACTACCCCTCTTAGAAAAAAATTCCGTCCTCGGAATTTCTTAACTCAACACTAGACATCATCTTGTAATCTTATCTTAATCTAAAGCATCCAACAATATATTTCTCATCGCTGTTTTTCCCTTAGGTGACAGCGGTAACTTCATACAAAATTCATTCTTATATCATTCTATTTATCCTCGAACTTATCCATCACTATATTCTATTCATTGTTCTTAACCTTTCCACCCAACTTGATCTAACATCCTTAAATGACATAATCAAAACTTAATCCCTTCCTCTTCATACTACTGATCCACTAAAGAATCTTATTTCAACATCTAACAGTCGTAATTAACACCACAATCGAACTACCCTAACTTCCTACTTCATGTATCCAATCAGTCTTAGTTCCTTAGAATGTATTTCACTATTCTAGATTATATCAAAATCACAACTTTCAAGTCTCCAAATAAACATCTCAACACTCCGTAAGATAAATTGCAATCAAAAGATCAACACCTGTTAGGATTATCTAACTTAACAAATTTGAATTTCTCTAGTAACCTCAATTTACATCAGAAATCATCTTTTCTGCTCATATTCAACTTAGGTGAAAGCTCATATTCAACTTAGGTGAAATTACTATATACACTTTCGTTTACTCTTCCCAAACTCATACAATCCATCTTAACTACGATCCTTAATCATTGCCCTAGATTCCATAATGATACTATGCCTCGATCGACATTTGATTTGTAGTAATTGTCTTACTCACTGATATTGATCTTAAGGGTTCACATCCTACCAGTCACAACTATACCTCAACAAAACTCTCATCACTTTCTTGTCTATCATGCTACTTAGACCAACAAACAAAGTCTACCAGATATCAAATACATACCTTGTATAGGATCCCAGATTGAGAATTTAGCTCGCCTCACGGTAAACACTCTTTCAGTGGCCTAAGGTCTGACCATCTGCTGTCCTACTGCTGGAACTCCTTTTCCAGCTCCACCTCTCTGAACACTGGTATACAACATATAATGCTACATAAAACTGGAATATATATGCCATATAACTATTAACTATCGCGTCGGGACTCGCTACCCAACTTCTAACCATAGTTAAAATCCGATGTGGACTCAACTAGACACGGCCAGTAACAACATCCTAGACCTCACAGTCCGATTAGAATCGAACTGCTCTAATACCACCAAATGAGACACCCCGTTGTGCCCCATTGTATTATTACATTAAAAACCTTATTATTCAGTTACTTAATCGCGCGCTTATCGTTGAAAATACGTAAAAATTTAAAACTTAATTAATGATCATATAACTTCTACAAATATAAAACACACCAAAGTTGTAATATATAATTACACACATGTTTATTTATTACAAAACCAAAACACTGTTAAGGGTACCCTCTCAGTAGGATCCCTCACAGGTATAGACTTCACTACAGACATACTTAGCGGAAATATAAATACTCCTTAGACACACTGGCCATAATGTCTATACTCTAATCGCCATGAATCACCGCTCGACCTCCAACATCTGGTTCGTAAGGAGTTCCATCTAGCTCCTCGGCAATTGGCTCCTCCATCGGGTCTTCTCGTACGATCACATCAGGAATAAAATACAACACGTAAAAAGATATAGGGAATAAGAAACAGTTCTATCATCAAAAGCGGAAAAGAGTAATAATAAATTATACAATAAATGTCAGAGACAAGCAACACACATAACTAAGAAATCATCCTCAAATTATAATATTGTCCTCTACCCTCCGCTCATGTAGTCTAAACACTTATACTACCATAACTGTCTCTATTCCTTTCACATTCGTTAGTAGTCCAGGGTAGTCCGATGCAAAGAACTCAGCATAGTACACTTCTATCTTTCGATAGGATAAGACTCAACATAGTGCCCTTCTATCTTTCGATAGGATAAGACTCAGCATAGTGCCCTTCTATCTTTCGATAGGATAAGGATAAGACTCAACATAGTGCCCTTCTATCTTTCGATAGGATAAGACTCAACATAGTGCCCTTCTATCTTTCGATAGGATAAGACTCAACATAGTGCCCTTCTATCTTTCGATAGGATAAGACTCAACATAGTGCCCTTCTATCTTTCGATAGGATAAGACTCAACATAGTGCCCTTTTATCTTTCGATAGGATAAAACTCAACATAGTGCCCTTCTATCTTTCGATAGGATAAGACTCAACATAGTGCCCTTCTATCTTTCGACAAGATAAAACTCATCATAGTGACCTTCTATCTTTCGACCAGATAGGATAAGACTCAACATAGTGCCCTTCTATCTTTCGATAGGATAAGACTCATCATAGTGCCTTTCTATCTTTCGATAGGATAAATCAGATCGACGCGTCATGGACTGAAAAAGTATTTGCATCAAAGCCTCTATATGAATCTCACTATCTCAAATCTATAACAACCTTGTACCTCAAGCTCCCATCATAACCTCAACTCTCATTCTATGTCACATCTCATCCATTAGATAACTTAATTAAGCTAGGCACCTCTAAGTCAATTCATTCTCTCACCCAAACAATCATCTCCCGAACAACATATATCCTTACTTAAAATCAACTAAGCATAGTATTAAAAACCAGGCAGATCATGCATTACACATTAATCAACAGAATATTCCAACATCTCAATATCATATAAGGCAATTTATCACAACCAACTCATAATAATAAAACCAATTAAATAACAAAGTCAGACTCTGTCACGGTCTGGCCGTGATAGCCATCACAGTCGTGACAGACAACAAAGGCAAGAATTGTTCAAAACAGAACATGTGACGGCCTGGCCATGACAACCATCACGGCCGTGACAGACAACAACCATCCTCAATATCATAAATATTCAAACACCAAAATAATACGTCACATGCAGATGGAATACCTCAACCAGCGTATCACAGTAAATTTGATAACATAAAATCAAACATCCTCAAATACTTAAAATCAACTTAATGTCGATAAACCTACAATCCCCGAATCACCATTGGTTTTACAGAAAAGGTTTCCAATGGGATTTTGGTCTTGTCGATTACTCGACTACTAGTAGGGTTTTGGTCGCCCTACACAATTATCATATAATCTACTACTTATTGATTCCGACGATAGGTTGATTCTTTTCCCCACCTGAGCTAGCACTGGAAATACGTACACGACGATCCTCGTTATCCCGCCACGAGTTAACACAACCACCTTCAACCAAACAACATAACTATAATTAATCAACTAACAACCATCTATGACACTTTAGGGCTAGGTTCGGCCAAGACTTAGAAAATAGGTTTAGGGTTATCTTCTTAATGTCATCTTTTGGATCCTAGTTACTAGAGTCTTAACTAACATAGATTACTTATTACAAGACTAAAACTTGAAACAAAATCCTCTAACCTTTAGGGTTAGGGTTTCGGCCCATATTAGGAAAATAAGATAGGAAATTTAGTTGGATTCAAGCTCTTGGATTTAAGCTATATATGTATTATAGAACTTAAGTCAAGTACTAACTTTCAAAACAAACAATAAAACACCAAACCCATTTTCCTACCTAGGTTCGGCCCTTAATGGTTAATAGGTAAGGAGAATGATTTGGATCACATGCTCTTGGATAAATAAAGTAGGGATTATATCTAGATCATAGAAATTGGTTTCATGTCAAAAGGATTTTTCTAGAATTAGTTATGAATTTTTGAAGAAAGCTTCAAAAACTTTGACTCATATGAAGAACATGATGAACACAAGCATAAATCCATAAAAGTTGTTGATATAAAAGCTTAAAATATCAAGATTAAGAGAGAGATTCCTCACCTTGAAATAAAAAGATTTATTCAAGAACTTGAAGAACAAAGATGACCTTAGCAAGAACACTAAGGAGTTCTCTGTTTTTTGTGGGAAAAAACTTGAGATGTGAAATAGAAATTGTTTAGATCATCTAGATAAGTGAGAATATGATCTTAGAAGATCAAAACAAGGTTTGGATGGTTATATATGGGTATGGGCCGAATTTGAAGGATAGAAAAGATGAACTTGAAAGTTCATGGATTCAAGAACAAAATGGATCAAGTGATGGTTATTGATCTAAGGAACAAGTTTCATGAATGAAGAATCATGAGATTATGTTTCTAAGTTAGAGATAAATGATGAATAAGTGAAGAACAAATGAAGAACAAATGAAGAACAAGTGAATAACTTGTGAGAGAAAATGAAGAACATGAAGTTTTAAGAGAGACAAAATGATGAAGTTGGAAAATGAGTGAAAATGATCCAAGTGTGGATGATGGGCACGGTTTAGAGGTGGGTGTGAGGAGGAAATGTGTGGTTTTATGAGATAAAAGAACCATGGTTGAGTTTATTTGATCAAGGTTAAGTTAGAAAATAATATAATAACTGAACTATAGTTAATAGTAACCTAACTAGGGTTTTATGTATAATCATGGTTAATAAAATATGTGGTCCTAAATTTTGAAGAGATGTGGCTGCCTCCTACACCACATATTAGGGAGAAAATATCTTGGTTTGCAAATCTTGGTTAATAAACCTTGGTTTTCTAAGTATTCTAGAGAAGTTTAGAGAGAAAGATAAACATGATGAAAATTTAGAGCAGTTTCGGTAATTTGGACATATCTTTCACTATACTTGTCCGTTTTTGGTGATCTTTATGTCGTTGGAAGTAAGAGAGAAAGATGAACAACTTTCATGTAGAAAGTTTTCTGAGATTAAGAACATATTAGAGTCATAATTTCGAGGCAGTTTCAGGATAATGATGAGAATGTGACTTTGCCTATGACTCATCCACTTAACATCAATGCTGATTTATGGCTTGGAAAAAGTGGTGTCCAAATGCTTGGAATGGAGGAGGAAACCGTGTGGATTGGGGTAATTTGGTCCAAATTCTCAATGGCATGGCTTGAAATATTCATGAAGAGCCAAGAGTAAAATCTTCATTTCCAGGCAAAAGATTCCTCTGTCATAAATGCGCCATTATGGCCATTATGACACGGATAAGCTCGTCATAAATGCCTGTCAAGTCGGTCAAATCCATCACCTCAGCCCCGTTGCCGACTCCTTGGTTCATCTGGCGCAGGCTTTTCCTAGAGATAATCTCGACGTATACGCCCGCAACAAATATAATATTTTAATTTTTACGCTAAATTTTTCAAAACATCCTGTATCGTAGCAAATACGGTAACAACATTTTTCATATCGTTCACGAATTAAAATTAGGTTTTCTGAGCAGTAAACTTTTACTGTCAGCGAAAACACAGAAAACGGCAAACCGGCTTCCGTCTGAATTTTCAACCAAAAACTTCCCCGTAACCTTATGAAAATAAGTATAACAAGGAAATGACCTTGGTTTATCCAAAATCATTTTCTAAGTCTCGGATAAAAATATATATATTTATATATTTATTACCGATATTACAAAGCAGCGAAAATCGTGGTGTTACATTACTACCCCTCTTAGAAAAAAATTCCGTCCTCAGAATTTCTTAACTCAACACTAGACATCATCTTGTAATCTTATCTTAATCTAAAGCATCCAACAATATATTTCTCATCGCTGTTTTTCCCTTAGGTGACAGCGGTAACTTCATACAAAATTCATTCTTATATCATTCTATTTATCCTCGAACTTATCCATCACTATATTCTATTCATTGTTCTTAACCTTTCCACCCAACTTGATCTAACATCCTTAAAGGACATAATCAAAACTTAATCCCTTCCTCTTCTTACTACTGATCCACTAAAGAATCTTATTTCAACATCTAACAGCCGTAATTAACACCACAATCGAACTACCCTAACTTCCTACTTCATGTATCCAATCAGTCTTAGTTCCTTAGAATGTATTTCACTATTCTAGATTATATCAAAATCACAACATTCAAGTCTCCAAATAAACATCTCAACACTCCGTAAGATAAATTGCAATCAAAAGTTCAACACCTGTTAGGATTATCTAACTTAACAAATTTGAATTTCTCCAGTAACCTCAATTTACATCAGAAATCATCTTTTCTTCTCATATTCAACTTAGGTGAAAGCTCATATTCAACTTAGGTGAAATTACTATATACACTTTCGTCTACTCTTCCCTAACTCATACAATCCATCTTAACTACGATCCCTAATCATTTCCCTAGATTCCATAATGATACTATGCCTCGATCGACATTTGATTTGTAGTAATTGTCTCACTCACTGATATTGATCTTAAGGGTTCACATCCTACCAGTCACAACTATACCTCAACAAAACTCTCATCACTTTCTTGTCTATCATGCTACTTAGACCAACAAACAAAGTCTACCAGATATCAAATACATACCTTGTATAGGATCCCAGATTGAGAATTTAGCTCGCCTCACTAGTGGAAAATATACATTAGACGGTAAAGGTTTACGTCAGTTAACCAAAAGCTAGACGTTAAAAAGGAGGCGGTGGCAGTTTTGTAAATATCAGACATCATTAATTCAATTTTAACGTCAGTTGTTTTAATGACTGACGTTAAAAGTGAAGTGACTCACTTTTAACGTCAGTTCAATAAAAAACTGACGTTAACAGTGAACATTTTAACGTCAGCTCTATAAAGAACTGACGTTAAAAGTAAGTCACTTCACTTTTAACGTCAATCCTTACATCAACAGACGTTAAAGGTTATTTTAATAATTTTTTTTATCTAGTATACGATCCCTTCCGCATTGCCTTCCTCAAAGTTTCAGTTTCACATGAATTGCTTTGATGTTTTGTGTTTCTGTTTTGAAAACTATAAGTTGAATCAATAACCCAAACCGGATCTCATTCATGAAGTGTAATACAGACTGATACAGAAGATTGAAAGGGTTTAAAATCCTATAAAAAGTTACATTGAAAGGGTTTAAAATCCTATAAAAAGTTACATTGAAAGGGTTTAAAATCCTAAACATTAAAGCTACATCCCATCAGAGAGTTTTATGAAATATGCCAAAGGGAAAACTATACTCCGAAGACCTCAGAAAACTGGGGGGCATGAGAGAGCTCAAGAGAGAGGCAAAAACAGGTGCACTAGATCTGTTTCAAGCAAAGCCAGTGGTTCCAGAGACTTCCAAGACGGTCACTTGCTGCCAAAGCTGAGGTTTTGGAACTGTGACCCCCGAGCACCTGATTAGCCCTCCAAAGAATCGATTCTCCGGAAGGTGATAAGGTGAGCAACTCACATAATGTAGTTTACTCAAACTTATCACCCATGTAATGTAATTTACTCAAACTCAGAAGTTGTTTGACCATTAAGACAAAGACCTTTCAGTCTAGGAATAGGAAGAAAGAGTGATGAAGTTAATCTCCACGGCAGAGCCATATTGTGAAGCAGAAAATTAAAAGGATGGAAGGAAGCTATTTATAGGAGCAGGGGATGAAGTTACTAAGCTATTCTGATTTTCTTGAAAACTTACCTATAAACTTAATGCTCATTAAGAGGATTGAGTTACAAGGTGCATGGGTAAGTAGCACAGTACAGTCAAAGGAATGAATGTTTTTGCAGATATCTATACACTTTTAACGTCAGTTTTTTAAAAAAATTGACGTAAAAGTGTTTTTAAAATAAAAATTATTTATTGTTAACGTCAGTTTTTTATACAACTGACGTTAAAGGTTTGATTTTTACTTTAGTTAAATAAATAGCTGACGTAAATAATCCTATATATTATAAACGTGCAGAATGAATATTGGAAATAATGTAATTAATATACGGGAACTTGGCAGTCATAAATTAAGTTGACGTTAAAAATGAGGTGGTGGCAGTTTGTAAATATTAAATCACTATTTGCGTCAGTTCTATAAATAACTGACGTAAATAATTATTAAACTCATTTCATTGGTTGCATGTCCCTGTTGTCCCTCTTAACGCAGATCACTCCATATAATACTGCAGTTTATTTCTAAACCTTTTTTTTATTCAAGTTTATTTTTAATTTTTATTAATTAGCTTGAATTAGTAAACAAATTCTTGTGCAAATTAAAATAAATAAACACTTAACATAAAACAAGTTATATGTATAATCAAATCGTAAGACATTGAAGCGATTCATAAGTTAAAATTACATGATTAAAAGATAAAAAATTTCTGCAACATAGCCCTAAAATATAAAAAAGTTTCTGCATCAACATCATTTTCTTCTCAGTCCTGTCATCAGAAACTCCAATGGATGCATCACCTCCCTCACTTGAATTCCATGATGCAAAGTAAATCCTCAGTCACTAGCAGCGAAAGCAAAGTGAAATGGATCTTTGCATCTTTCTTCTTCAGTGGAGTTCCTTGATGCATCATCTTGAATCCACAATCACTTGCTTCCAAAGCAAAGTGAAAGGGATGACGGGTACAAGGTGAATGGGTAAGTAGCACAATAGTCAAAGGAATGAATGTTTTTGCAGAAACTAATAAACTTTTAACGTCTGTTGTGTAATACAACTGACGTAAGAAGTTGTGAGTGTTTTTAACGTCAGTTTATTAATACAACTGACGTTAAATATATGACCTTTAACATCAGTTTTTACTAACAACTGACGTAATAAGTGTGAGAGTTTTTAACGTCAGTTTCTTAATACAACTGACGTTAAATATATGATATTTATTTTAATTATAACGTTTACCCCCGCGCGCCTTCTCCACTTCTCTGTACGTGTCTTTTCTCTTTTCATCACGCTCAACCCGCACTATCAACCCTTGTAACACCCTCCCTTGGGCATTACCTCCTAAACGCGTACGAAAATATAATTAAAAGATAATTTGCTGGTGCTTTCGGAAAATAACTTATATAAGTTCATAAGTGTCTGAAATTGGGTGTAAAAAAATTTTTTTTTCTTTTGTCACGACTCCACACCTAAGCCATAATCAACACACAAACTTACTATCATAGCTTGGCAAGCCTATTTAATTTAAAGGATATACTTAAATATAAGATAGTAGTTTTACAAAAATTTCGACAGAGTCTCCTCTGTAATTCGGACATCCCAAATAAAATAACACCTGTTAAAATAATTACATTTTTACTACAAACATGAATCTGATAAAGTTCATTCTTCCACAAGAATCTTCCAACAGATTCAAATAATCAAGGAGTGAATAATGTCTAATCCCAAGAGGATTAATTCTCATTCTTAATACAAAGAATTTACAAAATGATGACTTTCACCTCTATAAAAAATAGAAGTGACGAAACTAAGTTTCACCAAGAAATTTCTGCTATCCCGAAATTATCTGGGTTATAACTCAAGAAAATAGTCATAACCACTTTTCTCAACAACACTTTAAGGGATCCCGACCAATGGATTCCGTTAAATCAATTCACTCAATTGTCTAATACATCGAGGATCATTTAGAAATATGAGTACGACTTCTTCCAACAAAGAAATGAATAACTGGAAATTTATGAATCAGCATAACTAATTCATGAGTCTTGACAGACTGTAAATTAAAATCGGAAAATTTATCTGACATACACAAACTTCACCGTTGTGATTATCTAATACAATCACAGAATTTGAGAAATACATGTCAACTGACAAACACAAGAGAATCAAAGGGTACAATGAAGAATTCCTCAATCACGAAACACTCACCCAAGATCGAAAATCCACTAAATTCGTCTTGGTTCCAACCAACATACACATCTTTCTAGCCAAGCTTAGTATAACCACCTTGAATTTTGGTACGATCCCGGACAACTTAATCAATCGATTCAACATACAAAAGGTTGATCCTTCCTCATAAACTGAGTTGACGATGCAAAACCTTAGATAGGTCATCACTCCAATCTGGTAATACCTCGTCTTCAAGTCGATCTTTGAGTAGATAACAACTCCTCGCAATTAATTTACCAAATCAACTACGCAAGTTAGAGAATACTTATTCATAATTCGTCCTTTTACCTAGTCGTCAGAAATCTAGACGGTAACACGAACCTCCACACAACGTTGGTGCTTCACAAGGAAAACACTCGATCTAACAAACGATTTAGACCACCGATCGAACTCGTTTCAATCTTTGTAGGCAACATCCTACACAAAAGAACAGAGATCTGACCGCATCCAGAAACTAGATCAATCAAAATCAATGTCCTTTGCTAACCCTAAACCTAGAATATTTCCAGGGAACACTCCCGGAAAATCTATACACAAACACCTTGTTTCGAATGTCTGTCACGATTCACAAAATAATCGAATGTCATATTAGAACCCAAGTAACATTCAAGATCTAAGGTCTCCCAAGATATAAAATCCTTGGAAAAACCATCAACAAAACATATACTTGTGCGTCAACACACATTGCTTCAACAAGAAACAATTCAAACAAAAACCAACCAGAGATCACACAACAAAAACTTAACAGACCTATTCCCCAAAGATCCCGAAAGACTCGACCAGCTCTGATACCACAATGTAACACCCTCCCTTGGGCATTACCTCCTAAACGCGTACGAAAATATAATTAAAAGATAATTTGCTGGTGCTTTCGGAAAATAACTTATATAAGTTCATAAGTGTCTGAAATTGGGTGTAAAATTTTTTTTTTTCTTTTGTCACGACTCCACACCTAAGCCATAATCAACACACAAACTTACTATCATAGCTTGACAAGCCTATTTAATTTAAAGGATATACTTAAATATAAGATAGTAGTTTTACAAAAATTTCGACAGAGTCTCCTCTGTAATTCGGACATCCCAAATAAAATAACACCTGTTAAAATAATTACATTTTTACTCCAAAATTCTAGTTACACTAATTCAATCAGGCATCAATACATAAAAATAATAGTTATAGCCATAAGCTTTGCAAAACCAAAAGAAATAGCTTAAATTTTCATTCAAAAGATAGGCTCTCCGAGCCTCAAACGTTCCATTATAAAATAAAGGCTCTCTGAGCCAAACTTGTACATACTATCAAAATAATCTAAGTCTTAACCCTAAGCTGGTCGTTCTAAGAGTTATTCCGCAAGTAATACCTCATCAAGCAACTACATCTAAGTCTCGGAATGACTTAGACAGACTCCTCTGCACCATCTGTAATAGAGTACCCAGGGTACAATATCGAACTTAGAAAAATCCTGAAATGTGTGTGTGTAAGGGTGAGACGCCAATATATAGTTTTAACCCAATAACTAAATGCTCGACACCACATAACACATATACATTTACCACACAAGCATTTATAAGCTAATAGTTTATCAGTGGGTTTAACACCCCAAACATCATCTATAAATTATGCATGACACTTCTATTCATCATCTACTTTTCGTCCTAATCTCATGAGATATCCCAACATCATACGAGTTGATCAGACTCCATAGCCACACTGGCTAACTTGGCACTCTGCCAATAGGTCCGCGACCTCTTCCCATCCAAATAAACAAAGGCATACATAGCCAGTCTAGCCAGGCACACAAGGCCAAACACATTGCTAATGTCCACAATCAGTGGCCACACCATTAGCAACCAGGATGGGGTCTCCATCTCAATGTCCTCCCTAGGCACATGAGATAATGCACGTCGTAATTACCTTTCGCCGATGGTAATTGGTGCATTTGTGTCACAAACCGCAGGCACGTCTGCCAAATGCATGCAAAACACTTTTGTTTTCTTCTTTTCTTTGTGCTCACTCTTTCTTTTGCCGAAGCTCAAAATGGCTTACGACTCACAATGTTTTAAAACACTTTTAAAACTTTCATTACAACACAGGACCTCACTGTCCATAAAACATTTATCAAAACATAGGACCTCACTGTCCATAAAACATTTATCAAAACATAGGACCTCACAGTCCGAGTGCTCAATCCCGACACCTCTCGACCGGTGCACCAATCGTAGGTTCGTGGCACTAGAAACATCTTCAATGTTTCAACACAGTATACCTCATGTATACAATTCATCACAGTATACCTCATGTATACAATATAGGCCCTCAAAGTCCAAATGACTGAGTCCATCACAACACAGAACCTTAGTACCCCGACGTCTCGGTTACTAAGTTCCACACCACTTTTAACACTAAATCAGTTTTGCTTTCATAAATTCTTTTCCAAAAATTGTAAATTCATCCATAAAATCCTTAAATAATAAAACTTGGTTTTCACAAATATGAGTCACTTGAGGTTTTAACTTCCCTAAAATATGTACTGCCGTTTCAAAATACTTGCCTTCTACGATTTTCCAAATCTGTCATCACTCTTTTCCAAATCATTCATCAATTATCACTTTTAAAGCTTCTCAAACCAATACTTAACTTTTTCCACTGAAAACACTTTCTAAAATCATCTTAACTTCTTTTCAACAATTAATTTCATAAAATAACTTTGTATAATATTACAAACTTTCTTACATAAAAATTTAGTAGTACTTAAACATTTTCACAATTTCGCTCTTATTGTGACTCAAGTTATCTTTACACTAATAAATTATCATCATCAAAACTCCTTAAATTTCCAAAATTATACTTTTCACCACTATTATATTCCAACGTTTCCCATAAAACATTGAATATAATTTACACAGCTTATTAAAGCTTTTATCTGATTAGTCGGTTGTGCACTGACCACAGTCAGGCTTCTCAAACAACACTCACAAGCAACATTCAACAACAAACCACCAGACAGATCATGTACCATAGCAATATCATATTCAAATAAATAATTTAAAATAAATCAAACACTGATACTCAGATATACAACACAACATAAACCACATAATCAGATAACCACTACCACATCAATTATACAGAATACACAACAAGTAAATGGTCAACAAGTAAATGGTTATTGAGAAAAATCCATCAGGCAAGCTCCCCTTACCTCTTGAAGACTCGAACTAAATAATCTCCCGAACTCGATTCGATTCCTCTTCGTCAGTGTAAATCAATTAACTCCGTAGTTTCCTTCAAACGAATTGCAACCAAAATAAATCAAATCAAACAACAACACACTTAAATCAATGGGGGTTAGGGTTCGGCTTTACCCCATTTTCTAGGTTAGGAAACTTAAAATTTGATTAACTTAGGGATTAATGATCCATAAGTTACTTAAGCATGATTAATCACTTTAACCATGATTATGAACCAAGAACATGAATTAAAACTCATCTAATTCCAAGAACTAGGGTTTCGGCCAAGGGCTGAGTTTGGAGTTAGAAATCTCTAAAATTTCTAAACTCTTGGATTTAATCAACATACAAAACCTAGAGTTAGATTCAAGTGTTTCAAACAACTTTTGAATCATAAAACTAACAAGTGCTCATACCTAGGGTTTCGGTTTTTGAAGAATCAAATAGGCTCAAGTTAGATTTTTGATCTTCTATATACTTGAATACAAGAACTATCAAGATATAATCATGAATCAAGACATGAAATTGAAACAAAACCTAAGAACACAATTTTGACCTAGGTTCGGCCCAGTCCAGAAATTAGGGAAAGAAATTTCTCATGATCTTGTGCTTCTAGATGATGAAAATATAGGTGATTATAAGATCATATCAATTGGTTTCATGTCAAAAGGATTTTTCGAGAATTAGTTATGAATTTTTCAATCTAGCTTCAAGAACTTTAAACAAATGAAGAACATGTTGATCAAAGGCATAAACTCAAGAATCTTATGAAGGGAAAAGCTTAGAATAGCAAGATTAAGAGAGACTACCTCTTTATGATCAAAGAAAATGATGATTTGGATGATGTTCTTCAAGAATTTCTCATGGTGTTCTTGAGAACTTAAGGGAGAAGATGAACCAAGTTAGGGTTTTAGAACAGTTTCGGTATTTTGGGTATATCTCTCAACATACTTATCCGTTTTGGATGATCTTTATGTCGTTGGAAAGAAGAGAGAAATATGAACAACTTTCATGTTGAAAGTTTTTCGATATTCAAAATAGAAACTGATAAGAATGGCTCTGCAAAATCGGACGAGTTATGAATTCTTTAGAGCAAAGAACATGAAAATGGAAAAAAATGACTTAAGGAAGAAGACATCCTATTTAAATGAAGAAGCAACCAGCTTAATGAAGAAGAAACAAATGCTTAATGAAGAAGCAATCAAAACTTGGAGAAGAAGAAGTCAAAACTTGGTTAAGAAGGATTCAAAACTTCATAAAGAAGAAGTCAAAACTTAATGAAGAAGATGTCAAAACTTGATGGAGAAGAATTCAAATACTTTGAGAAGAAGACAATGTTGGAGCCGTGTATATTTGACAAGAGTTTAGGGTCAATTTGTCAAATGGCATTTTGTAGGAATTGTCATAAAAAGACAAGGGTATTTTGGTCATTTCATAACAAAATTAAATGTTGCCATAAATGTGCTATTAATTGCCATTTATGATAGGTTAGACTTGTCATGAATGCTAGTCAAGTTGGTCAATCCAATGTCTCTGCTACTTTGCCGACTTCCCGATCCATCTGACTCAGGCTCTGCCTAGAGACATCTCGTTGTATAGGCCCGCAACAAACATAATATTTTAATTTTTTTACCAAATTTTCCGAAACTTTCAGTATCGTAGTAAATACGATAAAAATATTTTTCATCTCGTTAGTGATTCAAAATTAGATCTTCTGAGCAGTAAACTTTTACTGTCAGTGAAAACACAGAAAACAGCAGACCGGCTTCCGTCTGAGTTTTCAACTAAAAACTTCCCTGTAACCTTATAAAAATAAGTATAACAAGGAAATGACCTTTGTTTATCCAAAATCATTTTCTAAGTCTCGGATAAAAATATATATTTATATATTTATCATCGATATTACGAAACAGCGAAAATCGGGGTGTTACAACCCTCACTCTCGCTCTCACTCTGCCCTAATCGCGATCTCATCTCTTCCGCAACCACCGCGAGGGCTTCTTCGTCACCACTGTGAGGTACACTCTTAACCCCTAACTCTGTCTTTCCCGCTCATTCTTTGCAATAACTTGACATCTCTCTTTCCCCTTCCCGCGCACTAACTCTCCTTGTCCCTCTGCTCTCAGTAACCACATCGAACGTTGGCCACCACTCGAGCTTCCCCCCCACCACCACGTGAGCGCATATTTCTGGTGAGTCTTTAATTAGGGCACATTTTTTAATTTTTGGTTTTGAGTGCATGCATGTTGCTCTGCTGGTTGAAACTGTAGTCTCAGTAGTTGAAACTTGAAACTATGAGTTTGAGTTGTTTGGAATGTCTCTATTTTTGGTTTTGAGTGTATGTTGAAACTGTAGTCTCAGTAGTTGTAACTTTAAACCGTGAGTTTGAGTTGTTTGGAAGGTCTCTATTTTTGGTTTTGAGTGCATGTTGCTCTGCTGGTTGATCTGTCATGGACGTGATGATCATCACGGCTAGGCCGTGATCAGTTCTGCCTATGAGGGTCTGGTTCAGTTGGCACGTTACGGCCGTGATGGACATCACGGCCAGGCCGTGACCAGTGCTTGGCAGTCTTCAAAAACTATAGTTTTCAATCTCCCGTATTGTCCTTATATTGGATATATAGATGTTTTGTATATCTACAGTACCTATCTAGTTATTTTTATTTATACTTCTGTATTTATTTTGAGTTATAACCTATGTTAATACATATATATTTTTTCTGAACAGGCATACATATGGATCAGTCGGATAGCCCACATGCACGGGAGGACACTGTGGGGGTTTCGCAGGACCCGATCACGCCTACGCCTGATTCTAGTGTAAGTTTACATGTTATATACTATCTTTAGTCCTTCTTTTTAATGTAAGTTTATAATGTTACAACCCTCTATTTTATCATTTTTTTTGTCCATACAGACATCACAGGCTCATAGGAAACGGGGTAGAGGAGCCACCTCGTTGAAGAAACTAGAGAAGGACAGGCAGAGCGGATAGAAGCTTGAGGTGTCCTTCGATGCTAATCTAAATGCCCAGGGACCCCGTGCTAAAGAATTTAATAAGTGGGTGTTTCTACAAGCGAAGGAGCATGTAAGCATCAACTACAACCACTGGAATGACGTTCCACAGAACGTTAAGGATCAGATTTGGGAGGCTATCACGGTATTTTACCTTTACATTTGTTTAATTTACATTATTAGATAATTATCCGAGTTATAATCCATCCAGTTGTTATATATGTATCTAATGTGTAGGTAGCTTGGACTGTGCCAAATGACGAGGATCATCGTCATAAATGTATGAAAATGGCATCAAAGCGTTGGAATGGGTTCAAGCATGATCTTACCAGGTACTATGTATATGGGAAGAAGCGGCTTGATAAAATGTTCTCGGATTATCCCTATATTGATCAGGATACTTGGGATATGTTTGCCAGGAGTCGACAGGATGTAGAATTTCAGGTTGGTTGATTAAGTTAATTTTGTATGCTTATTATAGATCATTTAACTATATTTAATTACGTGTTTTTGTTTGAATAGGCTAAGGCAGATAAGGGTCGGCAGAATCAGGCGAAGAACGTCCACCGTCACACCATGTCTCAGGGTGGGTACCAGACTTGGATCGAGCAGATGATGGCGGATAGGCTGGGGGCGAAGCAGGAAGAGCACTCTGCTAGGATTGAAAGAGGAGAGGTGCCTGAGGGCCCACCATCAAGTCCTCCGTCGGACATCGACCGCGAGGATGTCTGGTTAGCCGGCCACATGACAAAGACGGGATCTTTTAAAGTTGATGCCACTCGCGAAGTGGCAGATAAGATTGTAAGTAAATAATTAACTTGATTTCAATTGATATTTGTATAGATATTTGCAACACTTTTCACTTGCACATTTTTTCATTTGTTTTAATTGTAGATGGATCTTAAAGCAAAATCCTCCCAGGGCGCATTCGTCCCCTTCGACGGCGGGGGCGTCTTGATGACTGCTCTAGGCAAGAAAGACCATCCTGGTCGGGTTCTCGGTGTTCCTGGGAACGTGACCATCAAACAATATTATGGCAAGTCTGCTTCACGAAAGCAGGTGGTCAATGAAGCATCAATTTTGGCTGACATTACTCAGCACCTCATGTCCAACCCAGATATTACAACTCATCTGATGCAAGGCTTAATATCCAACCCAGAATTCAAGCAGGCACTTGCCAGAGAGCTTTCCTCCGTTGGTACATCCCAGGACACCACAGGGCTTGCCAACCCTTCACATGCGAGCACAAAAGAGAGTTTTAGTAGGGCACATGTGGAGGACGATGAGTTGGCAGCTAGGGAGCGGGAGTTGGAAGTACAGCGCCATGAGCATGAGTTGGAAATGAAAAGGCGTGAGCTTGAGTTGGACTCCAAACGACGTGAGCTCGAAATGTTAGCAAAGGTATTTATTCATTATTAATGTCCAAATTAGTCAAATAATTACTTGTTTTTTTTTTAATTATCAAAAACTTATCTATTTTATTTTTCCTAAACTGAAGGCCAAGTCGACGTCGGTGTCGCTATCACCTATCACTCGTTTGTTCTCACTTGGTGAGGATTATGCGTTTGAGATTTTTGAATGTCCATTGGATCACGATGGATGGGTGGCACGCCCAGATCAACAGAGGATATTTTCCTTCTGTGGTGACGATCTCGGGAACACCTGCAGAAATAACGTCTGGATGAACAGCAATGTCATCAGTCTATGGTGCACGTAAGTTAATTTTAATTTTATAACTTATTTATTTTTGGTATTTTTCCATTTAATAATTTATTTTAATTTCAATATATATATTATGTAATTAACATCCACACCTTTTCATATCTTAGGTATCTCCATCGTCTTCAGCTTGATAAGGGCGTTGCATCAGTTTACGGTTTCTTAGATCCGTCAATCCTTCTGCCCGAATTCTTTGCTGGCGATGCATTGAGTAAATACTTAGGGAACTTGTTGGGAGACAATACGGAAGAATTATATCTGGCTCCCTACTTTATGGAACGCCATTGGCAGTTGTTCGTACTTCACCCGTCTAGGCATACTGTCATATTCTTCTGCTCTCTCCACCAAGATCCGCCACCGAAGGTGGTGGAAGTTGTAAATATGTAAGTAACTAATCTTAAATTTAATTTAAGTTTTAATATCAGTTGTTTTTAGTTTATTACACACATGATATATAAGTTTGTTAATTGATCGACATGATTATTTGTTTATGATAGCGCGCTGAAGGCGAGTAGCATAAGTTGCACCAACGCGAGAAGTAGGACTTCTAAGGCTAAAGCAAATCCTGTATGGAACATCCTCAAGGTTTGGTAGTTTATTTATCAAATAATTAATATTATAATTACTAATTTATATGTATATTCAACTGACGTTGAAATTAATTTTGTTGGTAGTCTCGATTTCAAATTGACGGGTGGTCGTGCGGCTATTATGTGATGCTTCATATGCTGAACATAGTCTCCGCATCTATTACGGATGGATGGAAGAAGGTAATATTTAAACAACTTGTTAAATTATATATTATAGTTTTGAAGATGACTTGCATTGATGTTATTGTTATTATTTGAACGTGTCTAGGCATTTATCGACCAATCGCCTATTGAAGAAGATGAGTTAAGAGACTTGAGGATGCGCTTCGCTGAATTCTTCTTCAAGTATGCGGCTGAAAAAGGAATTGACAACATACCTCCGCACTACTTAGATGAATAGTTTTTTGTTAGACTTTAGAAACTAATTAATAACATGTATATATATATCCTTAGATAGTTTTGTTTTTTAGACATTGGAACTAAAATTTATTTATATATATACATGGGTTTTGGTTTTAAGTCCCCCCATTGTTCAATTTTCCTTTGCAATTCTGTAATGTGTGTGATATTCTGTGTTACTAGGACTGAATGCAGGGATAGCTGAGGGGAGTGATATTTTAAAACCGAATTTTAAAAAAAAAACCTATTAACGTCAGTTGTTTATTACGACTGACGTTAAAATTAAACCTTTAACGTCAGTTCTTTATAACAACTGACGTTAGTTTTAACAAAATCAACGTCCGTTGTCTTAAAGAACTGACTTAATAGTTTTATGTTTAACGTCAGTTGTTTAAAAAACTGACGTTAATTTTTACAAAATTAACGTCAGTTTTGTTAAAGAACTGACGTTAATAGTTTTATATTTAACGTCAGTTCTCAACTGACGTTAAAATATTAACTATTAACATCAGCTGTATTTACGTCAGTCAGTATTCTGACGTAAAAAATCAATTTTAACTGACGTAAAAAGCACTTATTGCACTAGTGCCTCACGGTAAACACTCTTTAAGTGGCCTGAGGTCTGACCATCTGTTGTCCTACTGCTGGAACTCCTTTTCCAGCTCCACCTCTCTGAACACTGGTATACAACATATAATGCTACATAAACTGGAATATATATGCCATATAACTATTAACTATCGCGTCGGGACTCGCTACCCAACTTCTAACCATAGTTAAAATCCGATGTGGACTCAACTAGACACGGCCAGTAACAACATCCTAGACCTCACAGTCCGATTAGAATCGAACTGCTCTGATACCACCAAATGAGACACCCCGTTGTGCCCCATTGTATTATTACATTAAAAACCTTATTATTCAGTTACTTAATCGCGCGCTTATCGTTGAAAATACGTAAAAATTTAAAACTTAATTAATGATCATATAACTTCTACAAATATAAAACACACCAAAGTTGTAATATATAATTACACACATGTTTATTTATTACAAAACCAAAACACTGTTAAGGGTACCCTCTCAGTAGGATCCCTCACAGGTATAGACTTCACTACAGACATACTTAACGGAAATATAAATACTCCTTAGACACACTGGCCATAATGTCTATACTCTAATCGCCATGAATAACCGCTCGACCTCCAACATCTGGTTCGTAAGGAGTTCCATCTAGCTCCTCAGCAATTGGCTCCTCCATCGGGTCTTCTCGTACGATCACATCAGGAATAAAATACAACACGCAAAAAGATATAGGGAATAAGAAACAGTTCTATCATCAAAAGCGGAAAAGAGTAATAGTAAATTATACAATAAATGTCAGAGACAAGCAACACACATAACTAACAAATCATCCTCAAATTATAATATTGTCCTCTACCCTCCGCTCATGTAGTCTAAACACTTATACTATCATAACTGTCTCTATTCCTTTCACATTCGTTAGTAGTCTAGGGTAGTCCGATGCAAAGAACTCAGCATAATACACTTCTATCTTTCGATAGGATAAGACTCAGCATAGTGCCCTTCTATCTTTCGATAGGATAAGACTCAACATAGTGCCATTCTATCTTTCGATAGGATAAGACTCAACATAGTGCCCTTCTATCTTTCGATAGGATAAGACTCAACATAGTGCCCTTCTATCTTTCGATAGGATAAGACTCATCATAGTGACCTTCTATCTTTCGACCAGATAGGATAAGACTCAACATAGTGCCCTTCTATCTTTCGATAGGATAAGTTATATGATCCTAACAAGGATAATATATATTTTCGGATCTATCCTTGAGTGACCAAGCAAAATTGTAGAAGAAGATGAAATACAAAATTGGATAAGATGAGAAATGGGAGGTAGGCGCCACAAATCCAAGGGGATTTGATAAGCCAATGTGAGGTTCGCCACAAGAATCTTGGATTCTTGATAAGAATAAGGGTTGGCTCAATGAAGAACCCAAGAGAGAAAATACTCTCACAATTGGAATCAATCCAAAATGAACTCAAAATTTGTTTATTCTACATGTTTGGGGCATGTACAAATAGTAGTGGGAAATAAAAACCAAAAGTCATCATAAGATGACATAAACTCCTAATAACTAGACATAACTCTCCACTAAGTGGTTATTAAAAGAACATAACTATCCTACTTAAGAAAATAATAAAAGTGGTTCCATAACTTCTAAAGGAGTTACCTAGGCATGCAAGCCAAAGGTTGCTCTCCTTTGTAAGTTCCAAAAACGTGCCAGCCACCATTCATAATGGGCCTTGCTCATTCATCAAGCTTAGTGTAGCCCAATTAACATATAACTCATTTAAGGTCCAAGAATTCATATTAACCTTGAAGCCCTTTTTCACCATGATAGAAGCCGAATTTGGTCAAGAGGCCTGAGATATGATTTTTAGATAATTCCCTAAGCTTTCCAACGCACCAAAGAATGCGTCAATTGGAGATTTGTAGCTCAAGATCTGACCAAATCAAGCATACGGGTTCACCACAATGAAAATAAAATTTTCATCAAAAATATTAATTTGGCCTCAAATTGGACATCATCCTTGGTTTGCATCATTCCCTCCCTCTTGAAAAGAATTCGACCTCGAATTTATTGCCTTAAGGAGTCTTCTTTATCCTCAAGGTTCAAACACAACCATTTTGAATCCATGGGGCACCTCTCTTGGAATTGTTTCTTCAACTTCCTTCAAAATAGAGTCATCACCTCTAGGCAAAGAGTTTGCATTAGTAGTCAAACAAGCATCTTTACATAGAAAGATATATATAGGCTGCCTTGCCAACATTGCTCCCTTCACCTTATTTTCTTTTATAGGAAGACTCTCAATTCTTCTTTCAACCTTTGCCTCAATTTTTTTCTTTTTATTTTCCCCTTCAAAAAATGCAGTCTCCACCTTTTTCTCAACATCTTTTTCATTCTGTTTGTTTTCCTCCATTCCCTTTTCTTCTACCTTTTTCTCATGGCTTTCTTTTTTTATTACTTCTCCTTCTTTGCTTTCCTCATTCACCGAACACTCTTCTTTTATTGTTTTCTCAATCATTCTTTTTTTCTCACTCTTTCCTTTCAAGTACATTTGATCTTCATACACTTGTTTTGGTGACAATGTTCCAAGAGTAATTTTACGATTATTAAATACAAATGAGTACCTATTGTTGTAGACATCATATTTCGCTTCTCGTTCAGCTCTCCAAGGACGCCCAAGTACCAAGTGCCTTGTTTCTATAGGCACCACATCACATAACACCTCATCCTCATATCTCTCAATCCGGAATGGCACTCGTACTTGTTTGTTCACCATCACGTCACCGAAATCACTAAACTCCGGGATGCTCCAAATGACATACGGTTGTGGATGCTCTAGAAGAGGAAGTCCCAACTTTTTCACCATTGTGGTACTAGCTAGGTTGATGTAACCCTTTCTATCAATGACCAAGCTACATATCTTGTCCTTCACATAGCATCTAGAATAGAAAAGATCCTCCATTTTCTTGGCATCATTTTTCTTCATTAGTGACTCCATGAAGAACCCACTAAGAAAAATTCAAACTTCCGAAAAAAATTGAAAAAACAAAATCATAAGTCACTCTACGAAGGATGGCTCTAGATACCAAATGATATGATCCTAACAAGGAACATATATATATTCAGATCTATCCTTGAGTGACCAAGCAAAATTATAGAAGAAGATGAAATACAAAATTGGATAAGATGAGAAATTGGAGGTAGGCGCCACAAATCCAAGGGGATTTGATAAGCCAATGTGAGGTTCTCCACAAGAATCTTGGATTCTTGATAAGAACAAGGGTTGGCTCAATGAAGAACCCAAGAGAGAAAACACTCTCACAATTGGAATCAATCCAAAATGAACTCAAAGTTGTCATTCATCATGTAATAGGTGTGTACATATAGCATAGGGAAATAAAAACCAAAGGTCATCATAAGATGACATAAACTCCTAATAACTAGACATAACTCTCCACTAAGTGGTTATTAAAAGAACATAACTATCCTACTTAAGAAAATAATAAAAGTGGTTCCATAACTTCTAAAGGAGTTACCTAGGCATGCAAGCCAAAGGTTGCTCTCCTTTGTAAGTTCCAAAAACGTGCCAGCCACCATTCATAATGGGCCTTGCTCATTCATCAAGCTTAGTGTAGCCCAATTAACATATAACTCATTTAAGGTCCAAGAATTCGTATTAAACTTGCAGCCCTGTTTCACCATGATAGAAGCCGAATTTGGTCAAGAGGCCTGAGTTATTATTTGTAGATAATTCCCTAAGATTTCCAACGCACCAAAGAATGCATCAATCGGAGATTCCTAACTCAAGATCTGACCAAATCAAGCATACGGGTTCACCAGAATGAAAATAAAATTTTCATAAAAAATATTAATTTGGCCTCAAATTGGACATCATCCTTGGTTTGCATCAATAAGACTCATCATAGTGCCCTTCTATCTTTCGATAGGATAAATCAGATCGACGCGTCATGGACTGAAAAAGTATTTGCATCAAAGCCTCTATATGAATCTCACTATCTCAAATCAATAACAACCTTGTACCTCAAGCTTCCATCATAACCTCAACTCTCATTCTATGTCACATCTCATCCATTAGATAACTTAATTAAGCTAGGCACCTCTAAGTCAATTCATTCTCTCACCCAAACAATCATCTCCCGAACAACATATATCCTTACTTAAAATCAATTAGGCATCGTATTAAAAACTAGGAAGATCATGCATAACACATTAATCAACAGAATATTCCAACATCTCAATATCATATAAGGCAATTTATCACAACCAACTCATAATAATCAAACCAATTAAATAACAAAGTCATACTCTGTCACGACCTGGCCGTGATAGCCATCACGGTCGTGACAGACAACAAAGGCAAGAATTCTACAAAACAGAACATGTCACAGCCTGGCCATGACAACCATCACGGCCGTGACAGACAACAACCATCCTCAATATCATAAATATTCAAACACCGAAATAATACGTCACATGCAGATGGAATACCTCAACCAGCATATCACAGTAAATTTGATAACATTAAATCAAACATCCTCAAATACTTAAAATCAACTTAATGTCGATAAACCTACAATCCCCGAATCACCATTGGTTTTACAGAAAAGGTTTCCAATGGGATTTTGGTCTTGTCGATTACTCGACTACTAGTAGGGTTTAGGTCGCCCTACACAATTATCATATAATCTACTACTTATCGATTACGACGATAGGTTGATTCGTTTCCCCACCTGAGCTAGTACCGAAAATACGTACACGACGATCCTCGTTATCCCGCCACGATTTAACACAACCACCTTCAACCAAACAACATAACTATAATTAATCAACTAACAACCATCTATGACACTTTAGGGCTAGGTTCGGCCAAGACTTAGAAAATAGGTTTAGGGTTATCTTCTTAATGCCATCTTTTGGATCCTAGTTACTAGAGTCTTAACTAACATAGATTACTTAATACAAGACTAAAACTTGAAACAAAATCCTCTAACCTTTAGGGTTAGGGTTTCGGCCCATATTACGAAAATAAGATAGGAAATTTAGTTGGATTCAAGCTCTTGGATTTAAGCTATATATGTATTATAGAACTTAAGTCAAGTACTAACTCACAAAACAAACAACAAAACACCAAACCCATTTTCCTACCTAGGTTCGGCCCTTAATGGTTAATAGGGAAGGAGAATGATTTGGATCACATGCTCTTGGATAAATAAAGTAGGGATTATGTCTAGATCATAGAAATTGGTTTCATGTCAAAAGGATTTTTCTAGAATTAGTTATGAATTTTTGAAGAAAGCTTCAAGAACTTTGACTCATATGAAGAACATGATGAACACAAGCATAAATCCATAAAAGTTGTGAATATAAAAGCTTAAAATATCAAGATTAAGAGAGAGATTCCTCACCTTGAAATAAAAATATTTATTCAAGAACTTGAAGAACAAAGATGACCTTAGCAAGAACACTAAGGAGTTCTCTGTGTTTTGTGGGAAAAAACTTGAGATGTGAAATAGAAATTGTTTAGATCATCTAGATAAGTGAGAATATGATCTTAGAAGATCAAAACAAGGTTTGGATGGTTATATATGGGTATGGGCCGAATTTGAAGGAAAGAAAAGATGAACTTGAAAGTTCATGGATTCAAGAACAAAATGGATCAAGTGATGGTTATTGATCTAAGGAACAAGTTTCATGAATGAAGAATCATGAGATTATGTTTCTAAGTTAGAGATAAATGATGAATAAGTGAAGAACAAATGAAGAACAAATGAAGAACAAGTGAATAAATTGTGAGAGAAAATGAAGAACATGAAGTTTTGAGAGAGACAAAATGATGAAGTTGGAAAATGAGTGAAAATGATCCAAGTGTGGATGATGGGCACGGTTTAGAGGTGGGTGTGAGGAGGAAATGTGTGGTTTTATGAGATAAAAGAACCATGGTTGAGTTTATTTGATCAAGGTTAAGTTAGAAAATAATATAATAACTGAACTATAGTTAATAGTAACCTAACTAGGGTTTTATGTATAATCATGGTTATTAAAATATGTGGTCCTAAATTTTGAAGAGATGTGGCTGCCTCCTACACCACATATTAGGGAGAAAATATCTTGGTTTGCAAATCTTGGTTAATAAACCTTGGTTTTCTAAGTATTCTAGAGAAGTTTAGAGAGAAAGATAAACATGATGAAAATTTAGAGCAGTTTCGGTAATTTGGACATATCTTTCACTATACTTGTCCGTTTTTGGTGATCTTTATGTCGTTGGAAATAAGAGAGAAAGATGAACAACTTTCATGTAGAAAGTTTTCCGAGATTAAGAACATATTAGAGTCATAATTTCGTGGCAGTTTCGGGATAATGATGAGAATGTGACTTTGCCTATGACTCATCCACTTAACATCAATGCTGATTTATGGCTTGGAAAAAGTGGTGTCCAAATGCTTGGAATGGAGGAGGAAACCGTGTGGATTGGGGTAATTTGGTCCAAATTCTCAATGGCATGGCTTGAAATATTCATGAAGAGCCAAGGGTAAAATCGTCATTTCCAGGCAAAAGATTCCTCTGTCATAAATGCGCCATTATGGCCATTATGACACGGATAAGCTCGTCATAAATGCCTGTCAAGTCGGTCAAATCCATCACCTCAGCCCCGTTGCCGACTCCTTGGTTCATCTGGCGCAGGCTTTTCCTAGAGATAATCTCGACGTATACGCCCGCAACAAATATAATATTTTAATTTTTACGCTAAATTTTTCAAAACATCCTGTATCGTAGCAAATACGGTAACAACATTTTTCATATCGTTCACGAATTAAAATTAGGTTTGCTGAGCAGTAAACTTTTACTGTCAGCGAAAACACAGAAAACGGCAGACCGGCTTCCGTCTGAATTTTCAACCATAAACTTCCCCGTAACCTTATGAAAATAAGTATAACAAGGAAATGACCTTGGTTTATCCAAAATCATTTTCTAAGTCTCGGATAAAAATATATATTTATATATTTATTACCAATATTACAAAGCAGTGAAAATCGGGGTGTTACATTCTCTCTCTAGAAACACTCTCTTTCAGCTCTTAGAACTCAGCTTTCGTTTCTGTTTTCTATTCTTTCAGTTTTGGCTTAAGTGACTTATGTCACTTAAGCCCTTTTTATTTTGCTGATTCAAGCAGCCACGCTCAAGCATGAGAAGGGCTTGAGCGTGCCCACGCTGGAGCATGAGAACAATCCACGCTTGAGCGTGGAAAGCCACCGCGCCATGCAACCAATCACAGGATGCCATGTCAACCCTGATTGATACGTGGCAAGTCAAAGCATGACCCTTGTCTGTTGACTTGGGCGCTTGAGCGTGGACACACCCACGCTTGAGCATTGACTTCTGACCAAAAGCCAACCCTTTGCGTTCAGGGTCTGTTCGACGTCCGATTGCGCTCAAATTTGAGATATAGGATCATTAGGACTAATAAACAACCTAAAACCATCAAAAAGGCCTAATCTCAACTCTAACTCCAAAATTATTATTCCACACTCAAACATCTCAATAACGCTAATCGGGAAACCCTAATTGGTCTCTACATTCAAACTCACCCGAAAAAGCTACGTATTTAACATGCAAAGGCCTCTATGCCTCAAACAGAATCTCAACTATATAATCAACTCCCTAACCCTAATCCCCATACATAAAATACTGGATGTTTCACATCTACTGGGTTTGTAAGAGTAACAACACTGGTCCGGAAGTCTCTGACCATTTTAGGATGAATCAGCTCCTTGATGTCAAAGAAAGGGGTCCACCTGGTGTATTATAACTCCTCAGTAACATCCATTCCCCATTTCTTCATTTGTTGAAGATCATCCACCTTTTCAACCATGATTTTCTCAACATCAGAAACTCTTAATTTGTATTTGGCAGCAATCTCTTCAGAGGTAAGATGTTTCTTGGGTGCCATTGAAGGAGATGAAGTTTTTAGGGTTTGAAGGATTTGGGGGTTTCAGAGAGAGAGAAGGAGACAAAGGGTTTTGATGAAATTTGAAAGCATAAAGAAGTGAGCCTTCTTACTCTTTTACCTTTTATAGTCATAAAGGCAGGAGAGAGAAAAAAGACATTTTTAATGTTAAAATGACACGATTTGCGTGGGAAGCTACAACACCCACTAAGACAATATCAAAACATTATTTCGACAAAATAAAACTGCCATGTACATGATTAGCTTCAGATTATTAAATGGTATTAAATAAATAATTTCCATTTTAGCAAAAACTATTGAGTTCAAATAATTATGTTCTCACCAGGGTCAGACAGGTATCATATATAGGTTAGATAAAAGACATAAGACAAGTTAAACATGTGATATCAGACATGTCATTCAACAATGCAATGCATGTTCAGATTGTCTCTAATGTATATAAACCTATCTTCAGCTAAGGGTTTTGTGAAAATATCAGCATATTGATTTTCAGTTTTAACAAACTTAATATCAAAGTTACCTTTTTGAACATAATCCCTTATAAAGTGATTTTGATTTCAATATGCTTAGCCTTATAATGCTGAATTGGATTTTTAGATAATAAAATTGCACTTGAATTATCACGCAACATAGATATATTATGCTCATATATAGAGTAATGCTCAAGTTGATGTTTTACCCATCAGAATTGAGAGCAGCAATTAGCAGCATAGATGTATTCTGCTTCAGCATTAGATAGAGCAATTGTTGTCTATCTTTTGCTTGTCCAGGAGACTAAACTAACTCCAATGAAGTGGCATCCTCCACTGGTGCTTTTTCTTTCTAGTCTGTCTCCGGAAAAATCAACATCACAGTATTCTACTAATATGTAACCTTTTGTTCTTAAATGCAAAAGCCAAGATTATGGTCCCAAGCAAATATCTAAATATTCTTTTAACAGCTTTTAGTTGAGATTCTCTAGGATCAGATTGGAATCTTGAACACATACAACCACTAAATTGAATGTCAGGTCTGCTTGAAGTAAAGTACAGAAGAGAGCCAATCATACCTCTGTAGACAGTTTGGTCTACCTTTTTACTTTCACCATCTTTGCTTAACTTTACATTGGGCTGCATAGGAGTTTTCATAGGTTTAGAATTCTCCACTTTATACTTCTTAAGTATCTCCTTGGTGTATTTTTGTTGATGGATGTAGATTCCATCACTTGTTTGCTTGATTTGCAATACAAGGAAAAACTTTAATTCTCCCATCATGCTCATCTCAAATTCTTCTTGCATTAGCTTGGAAAATTCCTTGCACGCCTTTTCATTAGTTGCTCAAAAATAATATCATCAACATATATTTGGACTATAATAAAACTATCTTTTGAGCATTTATTAAACAAGGTTATATCTACTTGTCCTCTAGTAAATCCATTATGCATGAGAAAAGAACTAAGTCTTTTATACCATGCTCTAGGTGCCTGTTTCAAACCCTATAAAGCATTTTTATGTTTGGAAACATGATTTGGTTTATCCAAATCTTCAAAACCATGGGGTTGATTAGCTTTTAGAGCAATGGATTTGCCCTTTTTAGTTGTCACATCATCACCAAGTTATTGCTCATGAATAGTGAGGTTGCCAAGAAGTTCATCCATAGTCAAGGTTGTGAGATCCTTGGCTTAAGAGATGGCAGTGACCAAGGGTTTCCACTGCTTTGGAATACTTCTGAGGATCTTTTCAACTTTCTCAGCAATTGTATAAGTTTTGCCCAGAGACTTTAAACCGTTGATGATAGTTTGTAATCTTCCTATCATCTGAGCAACAGATTCATCTTGCTCCATGATGAACAGTTCATACTTTCTGACAAGTCTGGCAATCTTTGACTCTTTGACTTTGACAGTTCCTTCACGTGTGACAGATAAGGTGTGCCACATTTCTTTTGCAGAGTCACAAGCACATACTTTCTCAAATTCTTCATGACTGAGAGCACATATGATGTTGTATATGGATTTATCATTTAGTTCTCATTTTGTCTTTTCTGCAGAGGTCCACTGAGCTTTTGGCTTGTCAGTGTTGTCATCATTCTTGGGAATGAATGGACCTTCAGTAATGACATCCCAAAGAGCAGAGTTTGCTGATAGAATGATCCATTGGAATCTATCTTTCCAATAGTTGTAGTACTCTCCATTGAAGAATGGAGGTCTGGTTAGGGAGGCTCCTTCAGTCTGGTGACTCCCACTCGAACTAGCTCCAGCAGTCATGTCTATTCTTCAGGACCTTTTCCTCCTCACTGTTAGATGCTCAACCCAGAGGCCGAGCTCTGATACCAACAGAAATAGACAACTATAAACACGAGAAGGATGGTTGAATTATGTTTATCACACTTTAGAACTAAGTTGAAAACATTTCACACACAGAAGCTATGTTCAAAAAAGTGATTTCAGAAGATACAGACATATCACCTGTCTGATAAGTTTTTCTCAGAAAAACACACAAACATGCAAGATTAAAACTTGTTTGATATTCACGCTTAAACCCTTTTAGTTAGTTAATAAATAAAGATAATCAAATCATCTAAAGGGATAAGGATAGAGAGATTAAACACAACTATTTATCCTGGTTCACCCATTAACAACTAGGGCTACGTCCAGTCCTTGGCAGCACCAAGTTTTCTCCACTACAACTGATCAGGTTATATACTCCAAGTAGTCCTTGCATACCTAGCCTCTACAGGCTCTAAGACAAGTATTCTTTGCTCACTTATTCTATTCAGGCTCCAAGACAAGTATTCTTTGCTCACCTAGCTTCTTAGGCTCACTCAAGTTGTTTTGAGAAAAGATTGTAATAAATACAATTTGAAAGTCTTTCACTAACACTCATAAGAGTGAATTAAATATGAAGTATAGAAAAACTGGGTAATAACTTCAAATGATTGAAGAATACAGATTGAAAGAATGAAGGATTAATTGCTCGGTGTAATGGCTCTTTAATGTTGTGTATTCTCAATCTTCATCTTCAATGACTTCTGTATTTATAGGCTCCAATCACTTTGAATCCGTTAGATACATTCCTTCAAGGTTTGGCTTCAAGCTGAACTCCATTAAATGCAATAGAGTCATTCTGTGCATCCATTAATGCAATAGGAATTTTGGTTGTACTCTAACATGTAAGTCCAATGCTTTATGAGGCAAATCTGATTGGTACAGGTTGCTTTTGTACTTTGATTAACACATTTACCTTTTCGTGCAACTCTTAGTTGTACTAGTAATAAAGCATATTAGGAGCACTTTGTTTGAGTTCCTTGGTTGCTTGTGAGTTTGACCTTCTGACTTTCTTGATATGCGTGAGAGAAAAAGCATCAATGACTTCTGCTAAAGGGGACAACTCCTAAAGGCCTCTTTGTCCTTGTGTTCCTTATCGAAGGACCATAGACAAGTGAGAGCTTCAACCAGACAGGTTTAAGGTGATCTTATGTCTTTGAGCAGACATGTTTAAGGTGACTTTTCACTTAATATTCTGCACAGTAGATAGACAGGACAGCAACCCATATGAAGTTCAATTAAATCATTAACAAATGTTTAGTTTTCATCAAAACTTAGAGCAAATGCACATCAGATATTTAGAGACCTAACAATCTCCCCCTTTTTGAGTTTCGATATCCGTATGAAACTTTTTCATTATTTGTGACATGGACAGAGAACCTTTACCATAGCAAGTTTTTTTTGGTTTTTGAATTTTACTGTAAGGGAATATTTTTTATAATAGAAATCAAATTGGCCTACAATTTTCACATTTTCTTCTAATAAACATAAAGATTGGATTCTAATCTAAAAAATATATAATTTACAAACTAAATGTCGAAAACCCCTTCTTCAATAATACTATTGATTTCTTAAGTCCCAGAGGTTTAACTTTTTTATAAAATGCTCGTGCATACAAATTTTGACCATTATGAGATACAATATGCGTAACAAATATATTATTCTAGCTACCCATGTATGGACGTTGAGTCATTGGTCTACATCTGAAATTTTGAAGTGTAAAGTGATAAGAGTACAAGTCTAGTTTCGAGATTAATTAAACTGACACCATTAGTGTCTAGTTCATACAAGACTCGTTGGGTTGTTTAGTTATATCATTTTTTTATAATACGTATACATACACTCACACATAAAGGTATATATATATATATATATATATATATATATATATATATATATATATATATAGGGCAAGAGGATGACCCAGATGATGACCCAGATGGCGGCGGTGCGGCGGATAGAAGACTTATCACCGGCGGAGCCAAAATGACCAGGGACGTAGTTGACAGGTCCGTGGACGACGCCGTCGCGGGGAGGGGAGCCATCGGTGGAGACGGGCTTGACCAAGCCGAGAAGGACAGAAATGCCATGGCCCAAGATGGAGAAGAGGGAACTGGAATCGAAATCTCGAGGCGGAGACGACGACGCGACTCTAAGAGCTGCAATTGTGGTGGGAGGAACATGAACGTAAAGCTTGTGATATTCAGAAAGCGGCGTATGGCGGAGCGGAAGACCTCTATGAGGGTGTCGCCGGGGTCAAATACGAAAATGGATTGTGGTGGCGGCGTGGCGTCGATGGTGTTTGCAGTCATTTTTGCCGGTGATAGCGAGGTGGCTGCCGGAGCAAGCGGCGTGAACGCAGATCGAGTAGGGTGAATCGGATCTGGTGCTAGAAAAGAGGTAACGAAACAGAGTCTTGAAGCGGATAAGGTGGCGGTGGAGATGGCGTCCGAAGGCGATGGTGCGAGGATAATGTTGTAATGATTGTCGAAGCCAGAAGCAGCGAATTCTGAATGATCCGGGACTATATTTGGCGAACCCAGATCTTTGAAGATCGCCATGGTCGTGGAGAAGGCTTCACCGTCTGAGTTGGCTGTGTCATATGAATTAGAGGTGAGTGAAGCTGTGGCAGGTTCTAAGAACAGAGGCCTGGAATCACCTAAATCTGGTGTCTTTTTTCTTTTGCTTTTGTAGTTTTTTCTGTTTAGTTTATGGTTTAATTTAAAAAAAAAATCCCTAAGTACTGTCAAAATTCTTATTAATGGTTTCACTGGAAGCCTGAAAGGATGGTGGGACAACAATCTAAAAGAAAATGAGAGAAATGATGTTTTCTCTTCCATTAAAACTGAAACTTGAATTGAAAATGGTCAACCTGTTGATTATCCTGTTGATCAACAAGTTGAAACTTTAATTTTTGGAATATCTCAAGCATTTATTGGTGATACCAATACCTTCGCTGATAGATCCCTTGAGATATTAAATAATTTATACTGTCCAACTCTTGGTGAGTTTCGATGGTATAAAGATAATTTTTTAACAAAAATATATACCAGAAATGATTGTAGAGAAGCTTATTGGAAAGATAGATTTATATCCGGTCTTCCCAAAAACTTTGCTACAAAAGTTCGAACTCAAATAAAATTGGAGTACCTTGGAACTCCTTTAGAGGATTTAACCTATGGAAGGTTAATATCTATAATAAATAAAACTGGCTTACAATTTTGCACTGACATTAAAATGCATAGACAAGCTAAATTTGAAAGTAGAACCAATAGTAAAGAATTAGGAAATTTTTGTGAACAATTTGGTTATGAGAAATTAACTCCTCCCTCTAAACAGAGAAGAGTTAATACTCAAAAGTTTCCTAAAAGATATACAAAGTATAAAAAATACAATAAAAGGGAAAAAGAAATTAAGCCTTATAAGAAAACACAAAGAAAATCTTATAAAAAACCATTTAATAAAGATTTTAAGAAAAATATAACTTGTTATAAGTGTGGTCGTGTTGGTCACATGGCTAAGGAATGTAGAGTTAAACAAAAAATAAAAGAATTAAAAATGGACGATGAAATTAAAGATCAAATTTCAAAAATTCTTCTTTATGAAACTAATTCTTCAGAAGAATCATCCTCTGATGATTCAGATGTTATATATCAGAATCAAGAAACATCTTCTGATTTTGATGCTGGTTGTTTAAGCTGTGGTTGTCTTGGAGATAACTGTGATTGTAAATTTACAATCAATGTTATTTCAAAAGAAGCTAGAGTTCTTCTTGACTTAATCAGTCAAGTAGAAGACCCACAAGTTAAGCTAGCTATGCTAGAAAAATATAAAGAATTAGAATCTCAAGAAGTTGAGAAAAAAGAGTTTAAAGGTTATTCTTTAAAAGATATTCTGAACCCTCAAAATGTGACAGAATCATCTTTTATTCAAGAACCTTTAAGTCTTTCTTTTTTATATAAAGCAATTTAAACTTTAAAATCTGAAATTACAAATTTAAAACAAAAATATAAAATTTTGGAACAAAATTTTTCAAAAAACCCCGGGAAAGGTCAAGGAACTATTTCTGCCTCTTCCTCTTCCCAAAGTTTTAAAAATGATAATCCTGAGTTCAGTGAAGAAGCCAATTTCTTCGTGAGAATCAAAACTTTACAGCAGAAATGGCTTGTGAAAGTCAATTTTAAAATAAACAGCTCTTTTCACAAACCATTTATTGCTCTCATTGATTCAGGAGCAGATCTTAATTGTATTCAAGAAGGTCTGATTCCTACTCAATATTATCAAAAGACTATTCAAAAATTATATACAGCATAATGAAAAGCTTCAAGTAAAATATAAACTTGATGAAGCAAGTATTTGCAACAATGGAATATGTTTCAAAAATTCCTTCTTACTTGTGAAAAATATGTCAGAACAAATAATTCTTGGAACTCCTTTTATAACACAGTTATATCGTTTTGGAGTTTCTGAAAATGGTCTTACAACAAAAAGAAATAATCAAGAAATACTTTTCGAATTTCTAAATCCGGTTAAAACAAAAGAATTAAATAATACAAATGAGAATCTTGAAGAAACAAATTTTCTTTCTATAATTTATGGAAAACAAAATCAAATAAGACTTCGATTATTCCAAATGCTTTTTGGAATAGGAAAATTCATATTGTATCTTTACCGTATGAAAAAGTCTTCGATGAAAGAAACATTCCAACTAAAGCTCGACCTATTCAAATGAATAGTGAGACTTTAGAATTTTGCAAAAAAGATATACAAGATCTTTTGAATAAAAAATTGATTAGACCAAGCAAATCCCCTTGGAGTTGCACTGCCTTTTATGTTAATAATAATTCTGAAATAGAGCATGGCGAACCTAGAATGGTTATAAATTATAAACCATTAAATAAAGCATTACAATGGATTCGCTATCCAGTTCCAAATAAAAAAGATCTTATTAAAAGGTTGCATAATGTTGTAATCTTTTCAAAATTTGATTTGAAATCTGGCTATTATCAAATAGCATTAAAAGAAGAAGATAAATATAAAACTGCTTTCACTGTTCCTCTAGGCCATTACGAATGGAATGTAATGCCTTTAGGATTAAAAAATGCACCATCAGAATTTCAAAATATAATGGATGAAATATTAAAGCCTCATTCTGAGTTTGCTTTAATATACATCGATGACATTTTAATATTTTCAAATTCTTTGGAACAACATTTTAAACATTTAAATGTTTTCAAAGAAACAATAAAAAGAAATGGAATGGCTTTGTCTGCCAAAAAGACAAAACTTTGTTTAACAAAAATGAGGTTTTTGGGTCATGAGATATTTCAGGGCACAATAACTCCCATCAGCAGAAGCATTGCCTTTGCTGATAATTTTCCAAATGAATTAAAAGATAAAACACAACTTCAAAGATTTTTGGGTTGTTTAAATTATGTGTCAGAATTTATTCCAAATATTAGAATAAAATGTAAGTCCCTTTACTCTAGACTTAGAAAGACTAAGAACCCCAAACCTTGGTCTAGTGAGTTGTTAGATTTAGTGGCTGATATTAAAAGGGATGTCAAGTCTTTACCGTGTCTTGGTATTCCTCATCCCGATGCAAGTCTTGTTGTTCAGACAGATGCATCAGAAAAAGGATATGGTGGCATCCTGCTACAGATCCTTCCAGAGTCAAAAGTTGAATGCATTGTCTTGCGCCACTCACGGTCTTTGGATATCTTCTCAAGAAAAATATAGTACTATTAAAAAAGAGATTTTATCTATAGTACTATGTATTACAAAATTTCAAGATGATCTTTTTAATAAAAAGTTTTTATTACGTATAGATTGCAAAGCAGCAAAAGATGTTTTAGAAAAGGATGTTAAAAATCTTGTTTCAAAACACATTTTTGCCAGATGGCAAAATCTTTTAAGCTGTTTTGATTTCGAAATAGAATTTTTAAAAGGAGAAAATAATTTTATCCCTGATTATCTAACCAGGGAATTTTTGCAGGCTTCTATAAAATAATGGCGAGCAGGGCCCAAGGAGGGTCTGTCAGAGGTGGGGCATCCCCTTCCTCTTCAAAATCAAAACCATTAACATTGGACTCTTTTGCACCCAGTGCAACCCAAATAGCAAAAACCCCAATATCGGGTCAGCCCACTAAAAATACCTCTCTTGAAATATCCAATAGATTTACCCCTTTGGGTAAACCCCAAAATATTCCACCAAAAAGCCCACAAAATATCCAAACCATTGAAAGAGAACCACTTCAACATAAAACCAAACCCAGTTGCCATCAATTGTTACTTCTAGAACCCGAAATGGGTGATCCAACCAAAAACATATCTGAACCATGGAACATATACTCAAAATATTTTCAAGAAGGTTTTGGATGGATCCATTTTCATGGATCCAACAAAAACCTAAGATTCTATCAGTATGTACTGATAGATTCTGGTTCTGTTGAAATAACTGAAAATGAAAATGAAAATGCAAAAGGAATAGTGGCGTATTCCCAATGCAAAATCTTGAAGGTTTTGACCCCCACTGATTGGGGCCAACACCCTTTAAAGCCCAAAAGATTTTCTCGGGTATTTGAACCACCAATATATAACTATTTTGATTACCAAAGAGTTTGAGAGTATTTTCTATGCATCCCCAATCAAAAACATTCATGGTATTTCATAATAGTTAGCAACCAGTCTATTTACCCTTCGTGGTTTATGGAATGGTTTGTAGAATTTGGGTTAGCCGCAGATATTCTCCCAAATTCTATTTATTCAAAATATTTAGAGTATAAAACTCTAACCCCCAAAATTCAGGCTCATACAAAACTGTTGCAATTTTGTGCACAATTTGGAATATCATGGTTACTTCGATTCAACTATGATATTCATCAACATTTACCAGATCCATTCCCAAAATGGATTTGTTTCACCATAATTGTATCTTGGTGGCGAAAATTCAATGAAGAATTTGTTCTTTCAAAATTTGAGACTTGGAAGAAACATGGACTTCAAAAGAGGAGACTTCCTCAGTCCATTACCCCAGCAAATTCTCCAACAGCAAATAGAGGAAAAGGAGTAGTTGGTGAAGCATCGTCGGTGATTTATCAGCCAGCAAGTCCTTACTCTTTAAAATTTGATGCATCTTCTCCTTCAGAATTTAAAAAGAAACTGATAGAAGCAATTTCTACAGTAGGATCGGATGAAGAACCTGAAGATCCTGTTCCTGAAGAAGAAGACTTTGAATATAATCCTTATGTGGAAAATAATGATCCAGATGTTGGATTTTTTGATTAAAAATAAAGATTGAAGTTTTGTCGCATCTCCCTTGGGATAAATAGATGGCCGACAAGGTTACTATTCAAGATACCTACTCAGAATATAAAGTAGCATCCTTTGGACACAAATGTGGCCGCCCATGTGTCGTGCTGCTTTAATAGAGAAAAGTCGTTTGTCGCGTTGTGCCGAAAGCAGTTTCGTGGCAGACAAAGATAATTGCTCCACAGTAAAAGAAAGACGCAGAAGTCAAAAATTCTACAGTCTTTGCTTTTCGGATTTGAAAATTTTGAGATCCGTCCATCAGCTGACCTCTTCTCTCTATATAAAGAGCCTCAAGACTCAGTTGAAGAGCATCTCGAATTTTACTCTGAACTTACTAATCTCTTTGCTTTCTTGTAATCTTGTAGTGATCAAAGTTTGTATGAGTTTTCAAGAGCAAGTTTTCTTTGTAAGTTCTTCAATATTTGTAATATTGAAAATCTTGTAATAGTTAAATCTTGTAGTGTTCAAGCTTATAGTGAAAGTAAATATTTTGATATTCAAAACTATTTTCATACTCTAATATTTTGCTTTTGCTTCTTCACCTGTATATCTTCAATATGTCTCTAAAAACCCTAAAGCTCTAGTACTTATGACAGATAATGTTTTGACCTTACCAACACCGGGAACACCATGCTTACCAACGGATTTACTACCTACCTTAGGCTTTACTACCGGGAACACCCTTCAGGCTTACCAACGCTGCAAGGAAGGAAAACTCAAATACTGTATAAGTACCAGAACCCTAAGGCTCTGATACCAGGATGCCACTGTGGATCATTTCACAAAAGGGTAAAGAGAAAATTGAAGAAATTGGTGAAACAAGTTCTTCAAATAATTTTCAAAATCAAAATTCTTCTTTGATAAATGAACAACAAATAATTTTGCCTGATATAGAACAGAAACTAAATAATTGGAGTATTCCCCCATTAAATGTTTCTGAAATATATAAGACAAAATTACTTGATAAATTCAAATATGATTTTATCATCAAAACTGCTGAATATACCATCAAAATAGACAAAACTCAAGAGTCCTTAAATCTCTTGAATTTGTCTATGTTGAAGGAACATAAACAAAAATATAAATTTTTGCATATTGGTTTAATACAAGTAGCTATCAAACCTTTACATAGATTAGGCATAGATACACCTGTGTGTGTATGCCTAAGAGATACTTGATGAGCCTCTGTTTGACTGGTTTTATAACTAGTAAAGACCTTGGCTTTGTGCTAATTTTATATCATTTTCACCCAAATTAGACTTGATTGTCCTTAAGTAGTATTTTGAGTCTATAAATTATTTTTAGGTTAATTTAGCCAATTTTGAATCAAATAAAGCTTATGGCTATTTTGTTGTTTTCAGGATAATAAGAAGAGCAAGTAAGGAAGTGTATCTGAAGCAGAGGCCATCACGCCTAGGCCGTGACACTGGTCACGGCCGTGATGAGAAGATTATGAAAGTCAGAAAGGATCACGGCCTGCCCGTGATAAGCATCACGGCCGTGACGGACCAGAATGTGAAAGGACACCCTTGGCAGAAGCGATCACGGCCTGGCCGTGATGGCCATCACGGCCGTGACAAGAGAGAAACCAAAATCCTATTTGAAGGCAGAACTGAGGGAAAGCTAAAAGGAATCCAAACAACTTTCATGAAGAACTCAGACGCTTAATTGGATGTATAGTGGGTCACATTGGGCCTTGAAGTTAGAACATAATTGCTGTCACTGGAACCTGAACTAGTCATGAAGATTGGGCCATAACTTGGGCTGTAGATGTCGGTTGGAAGTGAAACCGGTGGCAAATGAAAGATCAAACAAAGAGCTTTAACTCTCATGAAGACCATTATTCCAAACAGAGACGTTTTGAGGGGCTCCAATCCATGTGAAGATAGAGACGTTTCAGCTGCCCTATGAATTGAATGTGGACATAACTCCCTCATCTTAACTCATAATTAAGCAAATTAAGTGGCTTTGGAAAGCTAAGAGGCAGAGGTTGAAGTGAATTAAAGGAGTATTCAGATATTGAGAGGTCTTGAGAGAATTTGTATAAATAGGAGTCATAGTGAGGGGAGTCAGAGAGTTAGCCAGTTTTGGCTAGTCCTTGATAGTCAGTAGTAGTAGTTTATTTTCCTTCCTTTTCTTTTATGTTTATTTCTGTAATGGAGAACTAGTCTCCTAGATTAATCTACTGTGATTGGTTTTAATTACACTTGAGGTTCTGTATTTCCTGTTTTAATTGCTTTTCTCTTTTCAATACTATATTATGCATTTCTGTTTGTTTAATTCAGGAGTGTGTAGTGTAGTGTTGATTCATTTCAGTGATGCTATGTTCCTATACTTAATCGCGTTTGTTTAATTCGCGTGTGTTCATTCATGTTCGTTTAGTTCATGAGGGCTTAACCCCGTTTGTTTAATTCGGGAATAGGAACATGTATCCGTAGTAGCGATTTCGTTTGTTAATTGTTGCTACAACTGAAAGGGGATTAGAATCTGCTTAGGGCTTGGATTTATTTGAACCAATGATAGTGGAAAACCAAGAACAGTAGGTTAATCGTCTTTAGTTTATTTGTTAATCTTTTAACTGCTTGTTTTCTTACTCTGTTTTTATTTTGTTTTCTTTATTTTAATTGCACTCAATCCAAAACCCCCCAAAAACTAACTTTTGATTTTCTGTTAATAATAACAACAACTAAAGAGTCCTTGAGAGACGATATCCGAGTTGTCGCTCTATACTACATTATTTTAATAATCGCTCGTTCTTTTTGGCGCGTGGCGACAGCGCGGTCAAAAAATTGGCGCCGTTGCCGGGGACTCTTGTTGTGTTATTAGCAGAAAGTTACATTTAAAAAAAAAAAAATCTTTGCTAATTAGTGTTGTCTGCTTTGTCTGGTCTGTAAATTTTATTTTCCCCCATGGATAATTACATGTATGGATATTTGCCTAATGTTTATTATGAGCAACCTTGCATGTATTATCCTAATTTTAGTGAGCCACCACCATAATATCCTAGCCAAGTGACCACCTCTGCACCTTCCGAACCTTCACGGAGCACCTTGGATGAGATTGCTTCTATGATACAACAAATGGAAGAGAACAATCAACGGATGGCATACAATCTTGAATTTCAACAGAGGATGGAGGCAATGGAAGCGAGTAATCGTGAAGCCCAACAGAGGGACCAAGCTGAATCTCAGAAGTTGTGGGCTCTAATTGATCAAGTTACCGCCAACTCGGCGGCAATGCTAACTCCACAGCCCATTGAAGAACATAAAGATTCACCAGTTATTTTTGAAAATACTTCTGATTATGATTTTGATAATACTTCTGTTGATGATGAATTTAGTGTTGAATCCCCTGATCCTGATGAGTGTTATTGTGATGGTACTGCTGCTTTGTGTATACACTGTTATGCAGGTTTATACTTGAAAGGAAACAAAGAAAATGAAGATCAGGAGGATCAGGAGAACATTCGCTCCACCGTGCTTGAGGATAAAGAAGAATCTTTGGTTTTAGATGCAGGTGTTGAAAGTGATGGGGTGGATGAACCGTGTGCAGAAAGTCCAGACAATCAGATCTTTACTAACTCATTTTCTTTTACTACATGTACTAACTGTACTGACACTAACCCGTGTGCTGTTTGTGCTGGGTTTCTTGACTCTATTTTGCAGGATGATAATGAGAATGAAGCAGCACCGATAACACTTTCTAACTGTTTGCCACCTCCCCCTGAGGAACCAGTGATGGAGTTTAAACCCTTGGATTTTGCACCATGGCCAGTCCAAGCGGTTGAACCCCGATTCTATTGGGGAGATTTTATTGAGAAGGAGGTCATCTGTGACCCGAGAGGTAGTGAGAAGTCCGCCGCACTGGGTGGAGTTATTATAATTGTCAAGTGCACACTTCTGCATCAAAGCTGCAAGTTAGGGAGGCGAATGAATTTCAGTCCTTTGGCCACCACGTGGGCCTTATGCTACAAGCAATGGGATCCCGGTGGAACCGCCCTTCAATGAGTTTTCTTTACCTTTCTTCTTTTTAATTTTCTTTTCCTTATTTTATTTGTGTTATTGTCAATAATGCTCCTGAATAATTTGAGAAGCTCAGGAGTTGTGTTTGTGTCTTGGTTATGGCAAGTTTATTGGATTTTATTAATTTTTGCATAGATGATTGCATGATATGTATTGACTGTTTACCCCTAGGATTTGGAAAATTTTTGAAAATTTGATCCCCATGAGATTGAAAACTGAACTTTGAGATTTTATTATGATGGCATGATTTATGATAAGTTTGGGGTGATAGGAAGCACACACTAGGGATAGAATCTCTTTCAAACAATTTGCAAAAAATGTCCAGGTGAGTTTTTGAGCCTCCAACATGTTTTAAACTGTGTGAAAATCACTTTCAAGTTGCACTTCCCTGGATTTGATTGAATCTCTTTTTGGTTTGCATGATTATATGTGTGTAGCAAATGATTTAGGCAGTTTCTTTGTAAATAGCTACTTGGCCTGAATAAACTAATTCCTATTGCATGTTCCCTAGTTAGCCCTTTTGAGCCTATTAGCCTGTTAATTCTTAATAACCTAATGTTATAAGCCCAAAAATCTGGAAAACCATGTTAACCCGATCTTAGGATTAGGAGAGCATGTAATCTTAGAATGGGTGCAAGAAACTAAAGTTTGGGGTGGCTGCAAGGTGTAATATGTTGTTTGGGATTGAGAAAAAAAAAATATTTTGAAAAAAAAAATAGAAAAAAAAAAGAAGAGAAAAACAATAAAAATAAAAAGTGTTGAAATAAAAAAAAGCTGTAGCCACCCAGAAGCATAAAGAATAAAATAAAGAAAGGAACTTGAGTGAAATTCAAAGTGTAAATATAGTTCATGCTCTCTTAGTTCCTAGGGTCTTCAGCTTAGTTTCTTTGTATATCCTACCCTTAGCCAGGCCCCATTACAACCCAATAAAGACCTTTTGATGTTGCTTGCATGTTTTCTGTGGGAACCATTTTGAGATGAAAATCAAATTTATGGGAAGTGCTCTTAAAAGTGAAATTGAGTGCAATGTTGCTAGCCTGACAAAAACTGAGCGATGAGTGAAACACAAATTTCCCTTGTGAGGAAGGCAGTTGTTTGATTTTGGTGATCTCCCTTTTGTATGTAACTTAGATCCCCTGCTTAGATTGATGATTGTTTGAATGATGAAATTCTCAACTGTTTAGAATAAATGATTGTGGGGATTACTTTGCTTGGAAGGGGGGAACATTGAAAGGAAAAAATTCTTTGAAAAATTGCTTGAAATCTGTGTGAAAGTTAATTGAGTCCTTAAGCTTGCCATGTTTTGCCAGGTATTTAGTCTTTTTAAGTTTTTAAGTTTTAGTTTGCTTGGGGACAAGCAAAGTTTAAGTTTGGGGTATTTTGATGAGCCTCTGTTTGACTGGTTTTATAACTAGTAAAGACCTTGGCTTTGTGCTAATTTTATATCATTTTCACCCAAATTAGACTTGATTGTCCTTAAGTAGTATTTTGAGTCTATAAAGTATTTTTAGGTTAATTTAGCCAATTTTGAATCAAATAAAGCTTATGGCTATTTTGTTGTTTTCAGGATAATAAGAAGAGCAAGTAAGGAAGTGTATCTGAAGCAGAGGCCATCACGCCTAGGCCGTGACACTGGTCACGGCCGTGATGAGAAGATTATGAAAGTCAGAAAGGATCACGGCCTGCCCGTGATAAGCATCACGGCCGTGATGGACCAGAATGTGAAAGGACACCCTTGGCAGAAGCGATCACGGCCTGGCCGTGATGGCCATCACGGCCGTGACAAGAGAGAAACCAAAAGCCTATTTGAAGGCAGAACTGAGGGAAAGCTAAAAGGAATCCAAACAACTTTCATGAAGAACTCAGACGCTTAATTGGATGTATAGTGGGTCACATTGGGCCTTGAAGTTAGAACATAATTGCTGTCACTGGAACCTGAACTAGTCATGAAGATTGGGCCATAACTTGGGCTGTAGATGTCGGTTGGAAGTGAAACCGGTGGCAAATGAAAGATCAAACAAAGAGCTTTAACTCTCATGAAGACCATTATTCCAAACAGAGACGTTTTGAGGGGCTCCAATCCATGTGAAGATAGAGACGTTTCAGCTGCCCTATGAATTGAATGTGGACATAACTCCCTCATCTTAACTCATAATTAAGCAAATTAAGTGGCTTTGGAAAGCTAAGAGGCAGAGGTTGAAGTGAATTAAAGGAGTATTCAGATATTGAGAGGTCTTGAGAGAATTTGTATAAATAGGAGTCATAGTGAGGGGAGTCAGAGAGTTAGCCAGTTTTGGCTAGTCCTTGATAGTCAGTAGTAGTAGTTTATTTTCCTTCCTTTTCTTTTATGTTTATTTCTGTAATGGAGAACTAGTCTCCTAGATTAATCTACTGTGATTGGTTTTAATTACACTTGAGGTTCTGTATTTCCTGTTTTAATTGCTTTTCTCTTTTCAATACTATATTATGCATTTCTGTTTGTTTAATTCAGGAGTGTGTAGTGTAGTGTTGATTCATTTCAGTGATGCTATGTTCCTATACTTAATCGCGTTTGTTTAATTCGCGTGTGTTCATTCATGTTCGTTTAGTTCATGAGGGCTTAACCCCGTTTGTTTAATTCGGGAATAGGAACATGTATCCGTAGTAGCGATTTCGTTTGTTAATTGTTGCTACAACTGAAAGGGGATTAGAATCTGCTTAGGGCTTGGATTTATTTGAACCAATGATAGTGGAAAACCAAGAACAGTAGGTTAATCGTCTTTAGTTTATTTGTTAATCTTTTAACTGCTTGTTTTCTTACTCTGTTTTTATTTTGTTTTCTTTATTTTAATTGCACTCAATCCAAAACCCCCCAAAAACAAACTTTTGATTTTCTGTTAATAATAACAACAACTAAAGAGTCCTTGAGAGACGATATCCGAGTTGTCGCTCTATACTACATTATTTTAATAATCGCTCGTTCTTTTTGGCGCGTGGCGACAGCGCGGTCAATACTCGACCTGCAAAATTCGAGGATCAGATTTTGTCAATAATTGAGACCAATCTTCATGATGGTCCCACTTTCTTTAATAATTTTCCAAATTATACCATGTCTTTAGAAAGTCTTGGTAAAAACAAACATAATATAAAATTAGACATTAAAATAAAGGAAGGAATTTGGAATCCCAATTCCTATCCAATGGCTGTAAAATATAAAATATATTATAAAGACATGAGAACAAATATTTCGCCAAAAGAATTAAACATATCTTCCAAAGAAGATACTTTGCTTTTGCAAGTAAATCTAAATAAATCAAATGCTGTGACACCTCGAAGACTCAATCATAAAGAAGTCTCGAGAAATTTAGAATGGAATCTACAGGAAATTCTGCCTCCAGAAGAGCCAGAACCTTCTGTAATGAGTATTCCCATTGAATATTCTTCAGGAAATTTTTCAATTAGTTTTGCTCATTTTACTAGAAGCAATTCAACAAGGTCTTTTAGGACTTGGCCTGAAGGATCTAGACAAACTAATTCAAACAATTCACGAAGATCAATGGATTCATTCCATTATTTAAGATTAGTAGGTGTGAGAGATCATCCTACTATACCTCAACCTGAATATAGGGTTGCAACACCTCAAAATGTCCAACCTAATATTCAAAATGAGGAAGTTCAGAGAGAGTCTCCAACTCTATCTGAAATAAATCAAGCATTTGAAACTCCTAATCAAATTTTTGTTATTACAAAATTTATTGTGGATAAACAAAAAATTCAAAAAGATTTTTTAAAACCTGAATATGAAGAAAAAAGAAAATGGTTCTTTTCTTCATTTTCTCAGTCTGAAATAAGACAATATCGTGAAAAATATTTGTCTTATTTGGAGGAGGTAGAGGACGACACTGTTCCGTACTTCGAATGGTTTCAAAATCACTGTTTTGAAAATTTATAGTTAAAAACTCTTAACTCTGCAAAGAAAATTGGGAAAACTACAAAGGGTAAAGAAGTAATTTCAGTTATTCCACCTTTGGAAGAAATCACAATTCCAAATGTTGATAACATCGAAATTGCTGCTTCTCCTTTCAAAACAAGGAAAGAAGATGACAAAATTTTAGCTGTTCAAAATCCGACAAGATATGACATCAAAAATATTCAACATCAGTTAAATTATACAAATCAACTTTTGTTTCAAGTTGCCAGTACATCTGATGACTTTGATACACCACCTTCAAAAGAAGTTTCTTCTTCGAAAATTAATACAAAATTAAATAAACCTTTGATTACTCCATACAAATTATCTGATTCTGAAATAAAAGAAATAAAAATTGGAAATGAATCTAGTAATAATTTATTAGATTAAATAAATAAACAATTAGCTTCACTAAAAATATCATCATCAAAAGTAAATGTAATAAAAATGAAGATATTTTAGAACTGGAAAAGCAATTTCAAGATTCTGAGATTGATGTTGTTAATAAAATTAAAAATACAGCAAGATCTTTTCCTACTTCAAAAAATTATTATCATAGGCCTACTCTGCCTGATATTCAATTTGAAGAAAATACAACAGAATATGCCTCTCAATATACTGGTGAAGGTATAGTTGAGTGGAATATTGATGGATTTTCTGAATATCAAATTATGAGAAAATTAGAAGAAATGTCCATGGCAGCTACTGCTTATAGGGCAAGAGGAAATAATGCCCTAAGTACTGTCAAAATCCTTATTAATGGTTTCACTGGAAGCCTGAAAGGATGGTGGGACAACAATCTAAAAGAAAATGAGAGAAATGTTGTTTTCTCTTCCATTAAAACTGAAACTAGAATTGAAAATGGTTAACCTGTTGATTATCCTGTTGATCAACAAGTTGAAACTTTAATTTTTGGAATATCTCAAGCATTTATTGGTGATACCAATACCTTCGCTGATAGATCCTTTGAGATATTAAATAATTTATACTGTCCAACTCTTGGTGAGTTTCGATGGTATAAAGATAATTTTTTAACAAAAATATATACCAGAACTAATTGTAGAGAAGCTTATTGGAAAGACCAATTTATATCCGGTCTTCCCAAAAACTTTGCTACTAAAGTTCGAACTCAAATGAAATTGGAGTACCCTGAAACTCCTTTAGAGGATTTAACCTATGGAAGGTTAATATCTATAATAAATAAAACTGGCTTACAATTTTGCACTGACATTAAAATGCATAGACAAGCTAAATTTGAAAGTAGAACCAATAGTAAAGAATTAGGAAATTTTTGTGAACAATTTGGTTATGAGAAATTAACTCCTCCCTCTAAACAGAGAAGAGTTAATACTCAAAAGTTTCCTAAAAGATATACAAAGTATAAAAAATACAATAAAAGGGAAAAAGAAATTAAGCCTTATAAGAAAACACAAAGAAAATCTTATAAAAAACCATTTAATAAAGATTTTAAGAAAAATATAACATGTTATAAGTGTGGTCGTGTTGGTCACATGGCTAAGGAATGTAGAGTTAAACAAAAAATAAAATAATTAAAAATGGACGATGAAATTAAAGATCAAATTTCAAAAATTCTTCTTTATGAAACTAATTCTTCAGAAGAATCATCCTCTGATGATTCAGATGTTATATATCAGAATCAAGAAACATCTTCTGATTCTGATGCTGGCTGTTTAAGCTGTGGTTGTCTTGGAGATAACTGTGATTGTAAATTTACAATCAATGTTATTTCAAAAGAAGCTAGAGTTCTTCTTGACGTAATCAGTCAAGTAGAAGACCCACAAGTTAAGCTAGCTATGCTAGAAAAATATAAAGAACTAGAATCTCAAGAAGTTGAGAAAAAAGAGTTTAAAGGTTATTCTTTAAAAGATATTCTGAACCCTCAAAATGTGACAGAATCATCTTTTATTCAAGAACCTTTAAGTCTTTCTTTTTTATATATAGAAATTAAAACTTTAAAATCTGAAATTACAGATTTAAAACAAAAATATAAAGTTTTGGAACAAAATTTTTCAAAAAACCCCGGGAAAGGTCAAGGAACTATTTCTGCCTCTTCCACTTCCCAAAGTTTTAAAATGATAATCCTGAGTTCAGTGAAGAAGCCAATTTCTTCCTGAGAATCAAAACTTTACAGCAGAAATGGCATGTGAAAGTCAATTTGAAAATAAACAGCTCTTTTCACAAACCATTTATCGCTCTCATTGATTCAGGAGCAGATCTTAATTGTATTCAAGTAGGTCTGATTCCTACTCAATATTATCAAAAGACTATTCAAAAATTATATACAGCATAATGAAAAGCTTCAAGTAAAATATAAACTTGATGAAGCAAGTATTTGCAACAATGGAATATGTTTCAAAAATTCCTTCTTTCTTGTGAAAAATATGCCAGAACAAATAATTCTTGGAACTCCTTTTATAACACAGTTATATCCTTTTGGAGTTTCTGAAAATGGTCTTACAACAAAAAGAAATAATCAAGAAATACTTTTTGAATTTCTAAATCCGGTTAAAACAAAAGAATTAAATAATATAAATGAGAATCTTGAAGAAACAAATTTTCTTTCTATAATTTATGGAAAACAAAATCAAACAAATTTTCTTCAAAAAGAAATTCTTTATCAGAAAATTGAAAAACAATTACAAGATCCTTTGATTAAGGAAAAGGTAATTGCTTTACAAAAAGAATTTGAAACAGAAGTCCGTTCGATTATTCCAAATGCTTTTTGGAATAGGAAAATTCATACTGTATCCTTACCTTATGAAAAAGACTTCGATGAAAGAAACATTCCAACTAAAGCTCGACCTATTCAAATGAATAGTGAGACTTTAGAATTTTGAAAAAAAGATATACAAGATCTTTTGAATAAAAAATTGATTAGACCAAGCAAATCCCCTTGGAGTTGCACTGCCTTTTATGTTAATAATAATTCTGAAATAGAGCGTGGCGAACCCAGAATGGTTATAAATTATAAACCATTAAATAAAGCATTACAATGGATTCTCTATCCAGTTCCAAATAAAAAATATCTTAATAAAAGGTTGCATAATGCTGTAATCTTTTCAAAATTTTATTTGAAATCTGGCTATTATCAAATAGCATTAAAAGAAAAAGATAAATATAAAACTGCTTTCATTGTTCCTCTAGGCCATTACGAATGGAATGTAATGCCTTTAGGATTAAAAAATACACCATCATAATTTCAAAATATAATGGATGAAATATTAAAGCCTCATTCTGAGTTTGCTTTAATATACATCGATGACATTTTAATATTTTCAAATTATTTGGAACAACATTTTAAACATTTAAATGTTTTCAAAGAAACAATAAAAAGAAATGGAATGGCTTTGTCTGCCAAAAAGACAAAACTTTGTTTAACAAAAATGAGGTTTTTGGGTCATGAAATATTTCAGGGCACAATAACTCCCATCAGCAGAAGCATTGCCTTTGCTGATAATTTTCCAAAGGAATTAAAAGATAAAACACAACTTCAAAGATTTTTGGGTTGTTTAAATTATGTGTCAGAATTTATTCCAAATATTAGAATAAAATGTAAGTCCCTTTATTCTAGACTTAGAAAGACTAAGAACCCCAAACCTTGGTCTAGTGAGTTGTTAGATTTAGTGGCTGATATTAAAAGGGATGTCAAGTCTTTACCGTGTCTTGGTATTCCTCATCCCGATGCAAGTCTTATTGTTCAGACAGATGCATCAGAAAAAGGATATGGTGGCATCCTGCTACAGATCCTTCCAGAGTCAAAAGTTGAACAGATTGTGCGCTACCACTCTGGTCTTTGGATCTCTTCTCAAGAAAAATATAGTACTATTAAAAAAGAGATTTTATCTATAGTACTATGTATTACAAAATATCAAGATGATCTTTTTAATAAAAAGTTTTTATTACGTATAGATTGCAAAGCAGCAAAAGATGTTTTAGAAAAGGATGTTAAAAATCTTGTTTCAAAACACATTTTTGCCAGATGGCAAAGTCTTTTAAGTTGTTTTGATTTCGAAATAGAATTTTTAAAAGGAGAAAATAATTTTAGCCCTGATTATCTAACCAGGGAATTTTTGCAGGCTTCTACAAAATAATGGCGAGCAGGGCCCAAGGAGGGTCTGTTAGAGGTGGGGCATCCCCTTCCTCTTCAAAATCAAAACCATTAACATTGGACTCTTTTGCACCCAGTGCAACCCAAATAGCAAAAACCCCAATATCGGGTCAGCCCACTAAAAATACCTCTCTTGAAATATCCAATAGATTTACCCCTTTGGGTAAACCCCAAAATATTCCACCAAAAAGCCCACAAAATATCCAAACCATTGAAAGAGAACCACTTCAACATAAAACCAAACCCAGTTGCCATCAATTGTTACTTCTGGAACCCGAAATGGGTGATCCAACCAAAAACATATCTGAACCATGGAACATATACTCAAAATATTTTCAAGAAGGTTTTGGATGGATCAATTTTCATGGATCCAACAAAAACCTAAGATTCTATCAGTATGTGCTGATAGATTCTGGTTCTGTTGAAATAACTGAAAATGAAAATGAAAATGCAAAAGGAATAGGGCGTATTCCCAATGCAAAATTTTGAAGGTTTTGACCCCCACTGATTGGGGCCAACACCCTTTAAAGCCCAAAAGATTTTCTCGGGTATTTGACCCACCAATATATAACTATTTTGATTACCAGAGAGCTTGGGAGTATTTTCTATGCATCCCCAATCAAAAACATTCATGGTATTTCATAATAGTTAGCAACCAGTCTATTTACCCTTCGTGGTTTATGGAATGGTTTGTAGAATTTGGGTTAGCCGCAGATATTCTCCCAAATTATATCTATTCAAAATATTTAGAGTATCAAACTCTAACCCCCAAAATTCAGGCTCATACAAAACTGTTACAATTTTTTGCACAATTTGGAATATCATGGTTACTTCGATTCAACTATGATATTCATCAACATTTACCAGAGCCATTCCCAAAATGGATTTGTTCCACCATAATTGTATCTTGGTGGCGAAAATTCAATGAAGAATGTGTTCTTTCAAAATTTGAGACTTGGAAGAAACATGGACTTCAAAAGAGGAGACTTCCTCAGTCCATTACCCCAGCAAATTCTCCAACAGCAAATAGAGGAAAAGGAGTAGTTGGTGAAGCATCGTCGGTGATTTCTCATCCAGCAAGTCCTTACTCTTTAAAATTTGATGCATCTTCTCCTTCATAATTAAAAAAGAAACTGATAGAAGCAATTTCTACAATAGGATCGGATGAAGAACCTGAAGATCATGTTCCTGAAGAAGAAGACTTTGAATATAATCCTTATCTGGAAAATAATGATCAAGATGTTGGATTTTTTGATTAAAAACAAAGATTGAAGTTTTGTCGCATCTCCCTCGGGATAAGTAGATGACCGACAAGGTTACTATTCAAGATACCCACTCAGAATATAAAGTAGCGTCCTTTGGACACAAATGTGGCCGCCCATGTGCCATGCTGCTTTAATAAAGAAAAGCCGTTTGTCGCGTTGTGCCGAAAGCAGTTTCGTGGAAGACAAAGATAATTGTTCCACAGTAAAAGCAAGACTCAGAAGACAAAAATTCTACAGTCTTTGCTTTTCGGATTTTAAAATTTTGAGATCCGTCCATCAGCTGACCTCTTCTCTCTATATAAAGAGCCTCAAGACTCAGGTGAAGAGCATCTCGAATTTTACTCTGAACTTACTAATCTCGTTGCTTTCTTGTAATCTTGTAGTAATCAAAGTTTGTACGAGTTTTCAAGAGCAAGTTTTCTTTGTAAGTTCTTCAATATTTGTAATATTGAAAATCTTGTAATAGTTAAAGCTTGTAGTGTTCAAGCTTATAGTGAAAGTAAATATTTTGATATTCAAAACTATTTTCATACTCTAATATTTTGCTTTTGCTTCTTCACCTGTATATCTTCAATATGTCTCTAACATCTTTTTGTGAAATGATCCACAGTGGCATCCTGGTATCAGAGCCTTAGGGTTCTGGTACTTATACAGTATTTGAGTTTTCCTTCCTTGCAGCGTTGGTAAGCCTGAAGGGTGTTCCCGGTAGTAAAGCCTAAGGCACGTAGTAAATCCGTTTGTAAGCCTGGTGTTCCCGGTGTTGGTAAGGTCAAAACATTATCTGTCATAAGTACTAGAGATTTAGGGTTTAGATTACTATGTCTAGCCTCTTGAAGATGATTTCCCGAAAGGGTAAAGAGAAAATTGAAGAAATTGGTGAAACAAGTTCTTCAAATAATTTTCAAAATCAAAATTCTTCTTTGATAAATGAACAACAAATAATTTTGCCTGATATAGAACAGAAACTAAATAATTGGAGTATTCCCCCATTAAATGTTTCTGAAATATATAAGACAAAATTACTTGATAAATTCAAATATGATTTTATCATCAAAACTGCTGAATATACCATCAAAATAGACAAAACTCAAGAGTCCTTAAATCTCTTGAATTTGTCTATGTTGAAGGAACATAAACAAAAATATAAATTTTTGCATATTGGTTTAATACAAGTAGCTATCAAACCTTTACATAGATTAGGCATAGATACACCTGTGTGTGTATGCCTAAGAGATACTCGACCTGCAAAATTCGAGGATCAGATTTTGTCAATAATTGAGACCAATCTTCATGATGGTCCCACTTTCTTTAATAATTTTCCAAATTATACCATGTCTTTAGAAAGTCTTGGTAAAAACAAACATAATATAAAATTAGACATTAAAATAAAGGAAGGAATTTGGAATCCCAATTCCTATCCAATGGCTGTAATATATAAAATATATTATAAAGCCATGAGAACAAATATTTCTCCAAAAGCATTAAACATATCTTCTCAGTCAAGATCTCTCAAGATGAATACGTGAAAGGACTGGAAGGTTGTAAGAATAACCTGCATGGCAGGCTTCTCTTGTCAAAAGGGGATAAGCCTCTTAAGGCTGGTGACCTTCGCAGCATTCTGTCCAACCTCTGGAAGCCGATCGGACAATGGAAGATGACTCCATTGGGGAAGGGTTATTACGAATTCAACTTTGCTTCACTTGAAGACCTTCGTAGTGTTTGGGCGATTGGTACTTGGAACATCAATCCAGGAATTCTTAGGCTTTATCAATGGACTCCTGAATTTATCCCAAGCATTCAGAAGCAGACTCATATTCAGTGTTGGGTTCGCATTTTTGACTTGCCTCAGGAGTACTGGAGGCCCAAAATCCTCTATGAGATTGCCGGGGTTTTAGGGACTCCCATTGCCCTGGATGAAAACACAAGGAGCAGATCCCTTGGACATTTTGCAAGAGTTTTAGTTGACATTGATTTGTCAGGAAAATTCTACTCTGATATTTTGGTAGAAAGGGACAGTTTTGCGTTTGTTGTGAGTATAGAATATGAAAGGCTTCCGGCTTTCTGCACTTTTTGTCAATCCATTGGGCATGAAGTATCTGGGTGTAAGAAGAAGAATGGTAATTCTGTCAACTTAGTCAGTGGCAGACAGCCCCCTCCAAGAGAAAAGCTGGTTTACGTTCCAAAACAAAGCACGGAATGCCACACACAGTTAGCATTGCAGAAGGAAAATTTGATCATTGATGTTGACCAAGAGGCTGCCAAGTCTCAAGCTCCTTTAGAAGTGTTGCCTCCTGTTGAGCGGACTGTGCAGGCCATTCAGAGTGGTGTTTTGCCCGATTCTGTGCCTCATGTCCTTGAACAGATTATCCATACTAACTGCATTAATACTGATGCTGATGATCAGCAGAATGGTGTGGCTGCTGCAACCTTTGTTGATGATGATTCAGACTCCATTGAAACTATTTTTGATGAATCCCTACTTTCGAGCAGGCCTGCTAATGTGGTTCAAAATCAGGATATTGGTTATGATTCTGACTCTCAAAAATCTCCAAAAGTTTCTCTGCACATTGGAGGCTCTGTGGGTAATAGACGTTCTCCAAAACAGGTTGAAAGAGTTGAATTTGCCTCTGATAATCTGTTATCTGCTGCTGCAAGGAATGACATGCGAATTGTTTCAAAGTTCTGGGCTGATCAAACTGAGCATGAGGACCAGGAACCTGATGTTAATGTAGTTTCAAATACTGTGGCAAATGTTGTGGTGGATAATACCAACAATGGTTTCACTCCTGTGTTGTCAAAATCACAGAAGAAGAAGCATAAAAAAATTAAGAAGAAGGAGGCTATTAATCCAAAGAGAGTGGATGGGAACACCCGGTGCAGGGCTGGTCCTAGAAACTTTGCTTGATGAAGGTACTTTTCTGGAACATCAGAGGTCTAGGTAATGCTGAATCTAGACTTATTCTAAAAAAACTGTGCAATCAGCATAAACCTCACTTGGTTCTCATTGTTGAACCTTGGGTGGAGTTCTCTAGTATTTCTCCTGCTTTCTGGAAGTCGCTTGGTCTGAGTCCTTTTATGTTTAATGAAAGAGTAAATAAAGCTCCTAATATCTGGTGTCTTTGTTGTGAGAGCATTCGGCCTGTTTCAATAGCAGTTTCTACCCAGCATTGTTCTTTCATAGTGGTTTGGGAAAATCAGCAGATTTGCATCTCAGGTGTTTATGCCTCTACTACTTACTTGGGCCGTAGAGAGCTTTGGAAGGATCTGTCTTCTTTAACCAGACAGCACTCTAGTCCTTGGATTTTCATTGGTGATTTTAATGCTGTATTGGGAGCTCATGAGAAGAGAGGAGGATCTCTTCCTTTGAGACAATCCTGTGAAGAATTCAGCAACTGGTCAAATGACAATGACCTGACTCATGTGCAGACTAAAGGTGCGCAGTTCACTTGGTGTAATAGAAGATCTGGGAGGGCTTATACTGAACTCAGACTTGATAGGGTTGTTCTAAATGATAGTTCCTTATCCTTTTGGGACAAAATTTCCTGCACCACGCTTACCAGGAGTAAATCTGACCACTTCCGAATTCTTCTCTCGTTGACTAAAGGTTTTGTTCCTAAACCTTACTCTTTCAAATTCTTTAATATGTGGTGTGATCATGTGGACTGTGGTAGGATTGTTAAGGAGGTCTGGAACAGACAGGTTGCTGGCTGCCCCATGTTCATCTTAGCTCAAAAGCTGCATTTTCTTAAAGCAGAATTAAAAAGCTGGAATAAAAACACTTTTGGGGATGTCACTCAAAATGTCGAGAGGGCTTTTGCTGATCTAAATTTTGTGCAGCAACAAATCCAAGACGTTGGTTACTCGGATTCCCTTCAAGATCAGGAAAATAAGGCGCAAATTGACTTGAAAAAAGCTTTGTCTTTTGAGGAGGCCTTTTGGAAACAGAAGAGTCAGTTCAATTGGTATTCAAAAGGTGATAGAAACACTGCTTTTTTCCATAAAATGGCAAAAGTAAAACAAACTACAAAACATATGACTGTTCTGAAAAGGGGGGATGTGGTGATGGACTCTCCAGCTGATATAGAGTAACATGTTCTTGATTTCTATTCTAACCTCTATGCCTCTGAGAATGATTGTTCTGATAACGGATTGATTGATAGAGCCATTCCTAAGCTGGTCTCTTCTGCGGACAATTGCATGTTAACCAATCTTCCGACTATGGAAGAAGTAAAGTCAGCAGTTTTTGCAATGAATGGATCTGGTTCTCCTGGTCCTGATGGTTTTGGGGGCTGCTTCTACCAATCGTTTTGGGACATTGTTTGTGTTGATGTTCATAGATCAGTTTTGCAATTCTTTACTCAAGATTGGTTGTTGCCTGGGTTGAATTCGAATTATGTGGCTCTTATTCCAAAGTTCCCTGAAGCTATTAAAATTGAAGACTATAGGCCTATTGCTCTTGCTAATTTTCAATTCAAGATCATCACCAAGGTTCTGGCCGACAGGTTAGCTTTAATTGCCCCCAATATTATTTCTATTCAGCAAAGAGGTTTCATTAAGAACAGGCACATTTCTGATTGCATCTATTCTGCCTCTGAAGCTATTAACCTGTTAGACTCTAAATCTTTTGGTGGTAATGTGGCTTTGAAGTTTGATATAAACAAGGCTTTTGACACTTTGGATTGGGCTTTTCTTCTTAAAGTGCTGGATGCTTTTGGTTTTGCTCCTAAGTTCTGCAGTTGGATTCTTACAATCCTTAAATCAGCTAAACTCTCTTTCATGGTTAATGGTCGTGCTGTTGGCTATTTATCTTGTAAGAGAGGTGTGAGACAAGGTGGTCCTCTTTCTCCTCTTCTTTTTTGATTAGCTGAAGATGTTTTAAGCAGGAGCATTGATCTTTTAGTGAAATCCAAGAAGCTTTTGCCTATGGCAGGTCCGAGGGGGTTCCAAACTCCTTCCCATGTCCTTTATGCTGATGATATTATGGTTTTTTTCAAGGGAACTAAAAAGAACCTTTCCATGTTGATGTCTCTATTTGCTGATTATGCTAAGTCTTCTGGTCAGCATCTTAGCCTTGGTAAATGTAGGTTCTTTGCAGGGTCAGTTTCTCCAAGAAGACTGCAGGAGATTAAGTCCATTCTTGGTTTCCTGCAGCAGATATGCCTTTTAATTATCTGGGGGTTCCTATCTTTAAAGGAAAACCCAAAGTATTGCATTTACAGCCTATTGCAGATCGAATCAAGGCCAAGTTGAGTGCTTGGAAAGGTTCCCTTTTGTCCATTATGGGTAGAGTGCAGTTGGTGAATTCTATTATTAATGGCATGTTGCTTTACAGCTTCCACATATACTCCTGGCCTGTTTCTTTACTAAAGTCTATTGATAGATGGATTAGAAACTTTGTTTGGTCTGGTGATATTCATTCTAAGAAGCTTGTCACAGTTTCTTGGAAGAAAGTGTGCACTCCCTTAAAGGAAGGTGGTCTTGGCCTGAGATCAATCTGTGCAATCAATGATTCTGCCTTGCTAAAGCTAACCTGAGAAGTTGTTTCATCAAATGATTTCTGGGCTGCCTTCTTGAGAGCTAGATTTTTCAGAAAAAAAAGTATCCTACTACTTATTGCAAGTCATCCATTTGGCCTGGCCTTAGGAAATTCTTGTGCTTGGTATATGACAATTCCTCTTGGATTATTGGAGATGAAAAAGCATTAACTTTTGGAGGGACTGTTGGCTTGATATCCCTATTGTAGATGCTATTCATTTGCCTTCTAATCTTCATGAATCCCTTCGGGCTACTGTTCATGATTTCATAAGTAATGGCTCTTGGTTGCTTCCCCCTGAATTATGCGAAAAGTACCCTGATCTTTGTGAAGAAATTGGCAAAGTGGTGATTCCAATCTGTGCTGATGAGAAAGACCAACTGGTTTGGAAAAATTCAGAATCGGGTGCTTTGTCTCTCAAAGAGGCTTCTCTGTTTCTCAACCCTGCTGCAACTCAGAATTGGTGCCAGGTTCTTTGGTCTAATTATATCCTTCCATCCAGATCTTTTTTAGTTTGGAGAATCTGTCATTGCAAAATGCCAACTGATGATTGTCTCCGGAAAAGGGGTGTTATCTTAGTATCTATGTGTTCCCATTGTGGTGATTCAAATGAAAATGCTGAGCATCTGTTTTTACATTGTAAATTTGCAACCCACTTATGGAACTGGTTGAGTCATGCGCTGCAGTGTCCTCTAAATCTGTCCTCAATTGATGCAATCTTCTCGGTTCTGGATAGAAATTGGAGCAGGCAGCTTCATTTGGTCATCAAGGCTGCCATCATCAATGTGGTTTGGAAGATTTGGAGTTGCAGGAATCATTGCAGATTCAATAACGTCTTCATTCCTCCTTCGAGGGCAGTTGGTGATATTTTAGCTGCTACCAACCTTTCTGGCTCCTTATCTCCTGGTCCAATGTTTTCCTCAATAGAGGAGTTTAAGATTCTTCAGTTTTTCTCAATCTCTGGTAAGTGCTGCAAGGCTCCTTCTATTAGACAGGTGGATTGGTTTCCTCCTAAGTGCTCTTGGATTAAATGTAACATTGATGGATCGGCTAAGGGCTCCCCGGGTCATGCTGCTAGTGGGGGTATTTTTAGGGATTCAAGTGGTGCTATTCTTGGTTGCTTCTCAACTTACATTGGCATAGACTTTGCTTTTACAGCTGAGATTATGGCAGTCATTACTGCCATTGAGATTGCCTTTAGCAAAGGTTGGGTCAGGCTGTGGTTGGAAAGTGATTCTATGTTTGTAGTGGACGCTTTCAGTTCTAATAAGGCCATTCCTTGGATATTGAAAAACAGATGGAGAAACTGCTTGGTGTATGTGTTTAAGATGCAGATTTCAGTTACTCATATTTTCAGAGAGGGCAATGCTTGCGCTGACAAATTAGCCTCATTTGGAACATCAAACCATGGTTTCCACTGGTGGGATCTCCCCCCTCCCTTTATTAAGGATGACTTCATTAGGAATAGACAGGGTCTTCCTAATTACAGATTTTGTTAATTCTCTCATGGGTTTTGGCCATTGTCCCCCCATGTTCGTTGTACTCTTTTTATCTTTTTAATATATTGAGGTATGCTGCAGATGATGGGTAGGGCTGGTGGTGCCAACCTAGTTGGGATTACCTTCTCTATTGTGATGCCTATGCATGCCTTAGCCTTTTATTAAAAAAAAATATCTTCCAGAGAAGATACTTTGCTTTTGCAAGTAAATCTAAATAAATCAAATGCTGTGACACCTCGAAGACTCAATCATAATGAAGTCTCGAGAAATTTAGAATGGAATCTACAGGAAATTCTGCCTCCAGAAGAGCCAGAACCTTCTGTAATGAGTATTCCCATTGAATATTCTTCAAGAAATGTTTCAATTAGTTTTGCTCCTTTTACTTGAAGCAATTCAACAAGATATTTTAGGACTTGTCCTGAAGGATCTAGACAAACTAATTCAAACAATTCACAAAGATCAATGGATTCATTCCATTCTTTAAGATTAGTAGGTGTGAGAGATCATCCTACTATACCTCAACCTGAATATAGGGTTGCAACACCTCAAAATGTCCAACCTAATATTCAAAATGAGGAAGTTTAGAGAGAGTCTCCAACTCTATCTGAAATAAATCAAGCATTTGAAACTCCTAATCAAATTTTTGTTATTACAAAATTTATTGTGGATAAACAAAAAATTCAAAAAGATTTTTTAAAACCTGAATATGAAGAAAAAAGAAAATGGTTCTTTTCTTCATTTTCTCAGTCTGAAATAAGACAATATCATGAAAAATATTTGTCTTATTTGGAGGAGGTAGAGGACGACACTGTTCCGTACTTCGAATGGTTTCAAAATCACTGTTTTGAAAATTTAGAGTTAAAAACTCTTAACTCTGCAAAGAAAATTTGGAAAACTACAAAGGGTAAAGAAGTAATTTCAGTTATTCCACCTTTGAAAGAAATCACAATTCCAAATGTTGATAACATCGAAATTACTGCTTCTCCTTTCAAAACAATGAAAGAAGATGACAAAATTTTAGCTGTTCAAAATCCGACATGATATGACATCAAAAATATTCAACATCAGTTAAATTATACAAATCAACTTTTGTATCAAGTTGCCAGTACATCTGATGACTTTGATACACCACCTTCAAAAGAAGTTTCTTCTTCGAAAATTAATACAAAATTAAATAAACCTTTGATTACTCCATACAAATTATCTGATTCTGAAATAAAAGAAATAAAAATTGGAAATGAATCTAGTAATAATTTATTAGATGAAATAAATAAACAAATAGCTTCACTAAAAATATCATCATCAAAAGTAAATGTAATAAAAAATGAAGATATTTTAGAACTGGAAAAGCAATTTCAAGATTCTGAGATTGATGTTGTTGATAAAATTAAAAATACATCAAGATCTTTTCCTACTTCAAAAAATTATTATCATAGGCCTACTCTGCCTGATATTCAATTTGAAGAAAATACAACAGAATATGCCTCTCAATATACTGGTGAAGGTATAGTTGAGTGGAATATTGATGGATTTTCTGAATATCAAATTATGAGAAAATTAGAATAAATGTCCATGGCAGCTACTGCTTATAGGGCAAGAGGAAATAATGGCCTAAGTACTGTCAAAATCCTTATTAATGGTTTCACTGGAAGCCTGAAAGGATGGTGGGACAACAATCTAAAAGAAAATGAGAGAAATGTTGTTTTCTCTTCCATTAAAACTGAAACTAGAATTGAAAATGGTCAACCTGTTGATTATCCTGTTGATCAACAAGTTGAAACTTTAATTTTTGGAATATCTCAAGCATTTATTGGTGATACCAATACCTTCGCTGATAGATCCCTTGAGATATATATTAAATAATTTATACTGTCCAACTCTTGGTGAGTTTCGATGGTATAAAGATAATTTTTTAAGAAAAATATATACCAGAACTGATTGTAGAGAAGCTTATTGGAAAGACAGATTTATATCCGGTCTTCCCAAAAACTTTGCTACAAAAGTTCGAACTCAAATAAAATTGCATTATCGTGGAACTCCTTTAGAGGATTTAACCCATGGAAGGTTAATATCTATAATAAATAAAACTGGCTTACAATTTTGCACTGACATTAAAATGCATAGACAAGCTAAATTTGAAAGTAGAACCAATAGTAAAGAATTAGGAAATTTTTGTGAACAATTTGGTTATGAGAAATTAACTCCTCCCTCTAAACAGAGAAGAGTTAATACTCAAAAGTTTCCTAAAAGATATAAAAAGTATAAAAAAATACAATAAAAGGGGAAAAGAAATTAAGCCTTATAAGAAAACACAAAGAAAATCTTATAAAAAACCATTTAATAAAGATTTTAAGAAAAATATAACTTGTTATAAGTGTGGTCGTGTTGGTCACATGGCTAAGGAATGTAGAGTTAAACAAAAAATAAAAGAATTAAAAATGGACGATGAAATTAAAGATCAAATTTCAAAAATTCTTCTTTATGAAACTAATTCTTCAGAAGAATCATCCTCTGATGATGCAGATGTTATATATCAGAATCAAGAAACATCTTTTGATTCTGATGCTGGCTGTTTAAGCTGTGGTTTTCTTGGAGATAACTGTGATTGTAAATTTACAATCAATGTTATTCCAAAAGAAGCTAGAGTTCTTCTTGACTTAATCAGTCAAGTAGAAGACCCACAAGTTAAGCTAGCTATGCTAGAAAAATATAAAGAATTGGAATCTCAAGAAGTTGAGAAAAAAGAGTTTAAAGGTTATTCTTTAAAAGATATTCTGAACCCTCAAAATGTGACAGAATCATCTTTTATTCAAGAACCTTTAAGTCTTTCTTTTTTATATAAAGCAATTAAAACTTTAAAATCTGAAATTACAGATTTAAAACAAAAATATAAAATTTTGGAACAATTTTTTTCAAAAAACCCCGAGAAAGGTCAAGGAACTATTTCTGCCTCTTCCTCTTCCCAAAGTTTTAAAAATGATAATCCCGAGTTCAATGAAGAAGCCAATTTCTTCCTGAGAATCAAAACTTTACAGCAGAAATGACATGTGAAAGTCAATTTGAAAATAAACAGCTCTTTTCACAGACCATTTATTGCTCTCATTGATTCAGGAGCAGATCTTAATTGTATTCAAGAAGTTCTGATTCCTACTCAATATTATCAAAAGACTATTCAAAAATTATATACAGCAAATAATGAAAAGCTTCAAGTAAAATATAAACTTGATGAAGCAAGTATTTGCAACAATGGAATATGTTTCAAAAATTCCTTCTTACTTGTGAAAAATATGGCAGAACAAATAATTCTTGGAACTCCTTTTATAACACAGTTATATCCTTTTGGAGTTTCTGAAAAAATGCCACTGTGGATCATTTCACAAAAAGATGTTAGAGACATATTGAAGATATACAGGTGAAGAAGCAAAAGTAAAATATTAGAGTATGAAAATAGTTTTGAATATCAAAATATTTACTTTCACTATAAGATCGAACACTACAAGCTTTAACTATTACAAGATTTTCAATATTACAAATATTGAAGAACTTACAAAGAAAACTTGCTCTTGAAAACTCGTACAAACTTTGATTACTACAAGATTACAAGAATGCAAAGAGATTAGTACGTTCAGAGTAAAATTCGAGATGCTCTTCAACTGAGTCTTGAGGCTCTTTATATAGAGAGAAGAGGTCAGCTGATGGACGGATCTCAAAATTTTCAAATCCGAAAAGCAAAGACTGTAGAATTTTTGTCTTCTGAGTCTTGCTTTTACTGTGGAACAATTATCTTTGTCTGCCACGAAACTGCTTTCGGCACAACGCGACAAACGACTTTTCTTTATTAAAGCAGCATGGCACATGGGAGGCCACATTTGTGTCCAAAGGACGCTACTTTATATTCTCAGTGGGTATCTTGAATAGTGACTTTGTCGGTCATCTACTTATCCCGAGGGAGATGCGACAAAACTTCAATCTTTATTTTTAATCAAAAAATCCAACATCTGGATCATTATTTTCCAGATAAGGATTATATTCAAACTCTTCTTCTTCAGGAACAGGATCTTCAGGTTCTTCATCCGATCCTACAGTAGAAATTGCTTCTATCAGTTTCTTTTTTAATTCTGAAGGAGAAGATGCATCAAATTTTAAAGAGTAAGGACTTGCTGGATGAGAAATCACCGACTATGCTTCACCAACTACTCCTTTTCCTCTATTTGCTGTTGGAGAATTTGCTGGGGTAATGGACTGAGGAAGTCTCCTCTTTTGAAGTCCATGTTTCTTCCAAGTCTCAAATTTTGAAAGAAAAAATTCTTCATTGAATTTTCGCCACCAAGATACAATTATGGTGGAACAAATCCATTTTGGGAATGGCTCTGGTAAATGTTGATGAATATCATAGTTGAATCGAAGTAACCATGATATTCCAAATTGTGCACAAAATTGCAACAGTTTTGTATGAGCCTGAATTTTGGGGGTTAGAGTTTTATACTCTAAATATTTTGAATAGATATAATTTGGGAGAATATCTGCGGCTAACCCAAATTCTACAAACCATTCCATAAACCACGAAGGGTAAATAGACTGGTTGCTAACTATTATGAAATACCATGAATGTTTTTGATTGGGGATGCATAGAAAATACTCCCAAGCTCTCTGGTAATCAAAATAGTTATATATTGGTGGGTCAAATACCCAAGAAAATCTTTTGGGCTTTAAAGGGTGTTGGCCCCAATCAGTGGGGGTCAAAACCTTCAAAATTTTGCATTGGGAATACGCCACTATTCCTTTTGCATTTTCATTTTCATTTTCAGTTATTTCAACAGAACTGAATCTATCAAAGACATACTGATAGAATCTTAGGTTTTTGTTGGATCCATGAAAATTGATCCATCCAAAACCTTCTTGAAAATATTTTGAGTATATGTTCCATGGTTCAGATATGTTTTTGGTTGGATCACCCATTTCGGGTTCCAGAAGTAACAATTGATGGCAACTGGGTTTGGTTTTATGTTGAAGTGGTTCTCTTTCAATGGTTTGGATATTTTGTGGGCTTTTTGGTGGAATATTTTGGGGTTTACCCAAAGGGGTAAATCTATTGGATATTTCAAGAGAGGTATTTTTAGTGGGCTGACCCGATATTGGGGTTTTTGCTATTTGGGTTGCACTGGGTGCAAAAGAGTCCAATGTTAATGGTTTTGATTTTGAAGAGGAAGGGGATGCCCACCCTCCGACAGACCCTCCTTGGGCCCTGCTCGCCATTATTTTGTAGAAGCCTGCAAAAATTCCCTGGTTAGATAATCAGGGATAAAATTATTTTCTCCTTTTAAAAATTCTATTTCGAAATCAAAACAACTTAAAAGACTTTGCCATCTGGCAAAAATGTGTTTTGAAACAAGATTTTTAACATCCTTTTCTAAAACATCTTTTGCTGCTTTGCAATCTATACGTAATAAAAACTTTTTATTAAAAAGATCATCTTGAAATTTTGTAATACATAGTACTATAGATAAAATCTCTTTTTTAATAGTACTATATTTTTCTTGAGAAGAGATCCAAAGACCAGAGTGGTAGCGCACAATCTGTTCAACTTTTGACTCTGGAAGGATCTGTAGCAGGATGCCACCATATCCTTTTTCTGATGCATCTGTCTGAACAATAAGACTTGCATCAGGATGAGGAATACCAAGACACGGTAAAGACTTGACATCCCTTTTAATATCAGCCACTAAATCTGACAACTCACTAGACCAAGGTTTGGGGTTCTTAGTCTTTCTAAGTCTAGAGTAAAGGGACTTACATTTTATTCTAATATTTGGAATAAATTCTGACACATAATTTAAACAACCCAAAAATCTTTGAAGTTGTGTTTTATCTTTTAATTCATTTGGAAAATTATCAGCAAAGGCAATGCTTCTGCTGATGGGAGTTATTGTGCCCTGAAATATTTCATGACCCAAAAACCTCATTTTTGTTAAACAAAGTTTTGTCTTTTTGGCAGACAAAGCCATTCCATTTCTTTTTATTGTTTCTTTGAAAACATTTAAATGTTCAAAATGTTGTTCCAAAGAATTTGAAAATATTAAGATGTCATCGATGTATATTAAAGCAAACTCAGAATGAGGCTTTAATATTTCATCCATTATATTTTGAAATTCTGATGATGCAGAGGAACAGTGAAAGCAGTTTTATATTTATCTTCTTCTTTTAATGCTATTTGATAATAGCCAGATTTCAAATCAAATTTTGAAAAGATTACAGCATTACGCAACCTTTTAATAAGATCTTTTTTATTTGGAACTGGATAGCGAATCCATTGTAATGCTTTATTTAATGGTTTATAATTTATAACCATTCTGGGTTCGCCACGCTCTATTTCAGAATTATTATTAACATAAAAGGCAGTGCAACTCCAGGGGGATTTGCTTGGTCTAATCAATTTTTTATTCAAAAGATCTTGTATATCTTTTTTGCAAAATTCTAAAGTCTCACTATTCATTTGAATAGGTCGAGCTTTAGTTGGAATGTTTCTTTCGTCGAAGTCTTTTTCATACGATAAAGATACAGTATGAATTTTCCTATTCCAAAAAGCATTTGGAATAATAGAACAGACTTCTGTTTCAAATTCTTTTTGTAAAGCAATTACCTTTTCCTTAATCAAAGGATCTTGTAATTGTTTTTCAATTTTCTGATATAGAATTTCTTTTTGAAGAAAATTTATTTGATTTTGTTTTCCATAAATTATAGAAAGAAAATTTGTTTCTTCAAGATTCTCATTTATATTATTTAATTCTTTTGTTTTAACCGGATTTAGAAATTCGAAAAGTATTTCTTGATTATTTCTTTTTGTTGTAAGACCATTTTCAGAAACTCCAAAAGGATATAACCGTGTTATAAAAGGAGTTCCAAGAATTATTTGTTCTGACATATATATATATATATATATATATATATATATATATATATATATATATATATATATATACACATACATACATACACACATACACACACACGTACCTATCCTGATCAAAATTTGTTATAAATAGCACCTTTTTAAAAAAGGAAAAGTACAATATGTATAACAATTAACTATTTAATTGATTTTTTAAGTCATTATATGAATACAATTAATTAGCCTTAAATTTTAATAAATACACTTACTAACTATATATCTATTAATACGTAATAAGAAAATATTCAATATCAAATCACAATTATATTCGAATTCTAATATCTTTATATATTGTCATTATTGTTGTACTTCCTTTATTTCAATAAAACTTAATTGTATTTGCACTTATAAATAAGTAAATTTAAAGTAACTCTTAAATAACATAAGGCACCTATACTTTAAGGGGAAATAGAAAATCTTACATTAATTAATTGTATAATGAGGGACATATCCACTTTTTAAATTTAAGAAGTAAATCCATTGTAGCAAAAAGTATTTAACAAATTTATAATAATGAATTTATGAATTTATTCCATTTTTTATGATAAAATAAAAACCATTCCACGTGCAGAAAAAAAATAATTTAACTATTAATGTGGTTAATAACTTTCTACATTGGTCAAGGTGAGTTTAAATAATATAATTCCATGTAAAAAACTTTACATGTGCACTTGGTCATCGATGAGACACAACATATGCTACTATAAAACCACACCGGCCACTTACAATAAGACAATTCACCTATATATCCAAGTAATCCTATTTGAATGTATGGATCATAATTTATAAAGCACCACAAGAATCTCCAGCAATCAGTAAACATCAATGTTGAATGACAGTGAAGTAGAAGGGGAAGAAGAGGAGAACAATGATGTGGAATAAGAAGATCATGGAGTCTCTTATATCAAATCAATGAAGCACCAAATTTATACCAGTAAATATTATTATCATTCCCTAAAAATCTCTTAACCTTCTACTTCGTGCTTTCAGATGGACAACAATTGTTCCAAAATCTCTATACTTCCGTGTGCGAAAAATTTATTGTATAAAATATGTTTCATTAAATTTTATTAAAGACTCATCCAATGTTTACATGGATATTAAACATAGGTAAAAGTTAGCAAGATAACCCACAAGGACCACTGAACAAAAGAATTCCTTGAAGCATATTTCTTGAAAATATTCACAAATTGCAAAGTTATACTCAAGAGAACCAAGTAGAATCAAAAAGCGGTCAAGCTTTCTTAAGAGACTTTGTTTCCTTGGACGGAGACGTGGGTTCCTTGGCAGCCTTTTCAGCCTTCTTACACAACAGGATTGCGCACATGTTTGGGGGAACACCACCGTTGGCAATTGCAACTCCATCAAACAATTTCCCCAGTTCCTTGTCACTCTTCACATCTAGTAGAAAGTGGCTTGGTATAATCCTATTCTTCTGGCTATCTCGAGCATCATTTCCAACTAATTCCAACACCTCGGTGTCTAAATATTCAATTACTGCAGCTAAGTATATAAGAGCAATGGTACCAACACGTTCGGAGTACTTGCCTTTCTTCATGTAACGACCAATTCTTCCAATGGGAAATTTGAGACCAGCTTTGACAGATTTTGAAACATACATCTTTTTTCTACCTACGATTTCTCCAGCTTCAGCGTTCTTCTTCAATTTTACACCACCACCCATTGGAGCAATGTTGTGTAGTGTGAGGTCCTTATCATTAAATATCTATCTCAACTTTTCATTTTATTTTTTTCCGTAATATTGACTAATCCCCATTAGTGTGTGTTCTATATCAGTCTATTATTATTTTTGCACATATTCCAACCATGTAGAATACTTTGCCTTCTAAGTATTGATATTATCACTGGTGCATAAAAGGGATTCCACATCGGTTATTTTTGGCTTTTCACATCGGTTTTCAAACTGATGTAGAAAAGACTGATGTTGTTTATTGTTACTTTTCACATCAGTTTTAAATCTGATGTTTAAAGTATATTTTTAACAGTGGTTTTCAAAATAACCGATGTGGAAAGTTCATTTGTCACAAGGGTTATCCCATAACCTATTGGAAATATCACTTTCCACATCGGTTTTCAAAAAACCGATGTGAAAATTTCACTTTCCACATCGGTTTTTTATTAACCCATGTGTAAAGTGAACTTTCCACATCAGTTTTTGAGTAACCGATGTGTAAAGTCTATTTTTTTAAACTTTTTATATTTCTATCATTCCTTTCCCCTGTTTCAGTAATGCAGGTCAATACCAGTATAACATATTCTAAATATTCTCAACACAATCACTTTTGTACAACAAAAACACACTAAATTAATATATACTGAATTTATTACGAACAATACATATGTACGTTCAATTACATTCAGACAACAAAGATAATTAGAAACCAAAAAGCTACATGATATATTATAGATTTCATATCAAAATACATATGATCAGTCAAAAGTACACTATAACTTGTACATGATAAGTTTTTAAAGTAACTACATATATACAAACTATGGTTGGTACACTTCAAGAAAGAAAGTTGCCCAACGCCTCCTTATGTTGTTGATGTCGGAATCAAATAATGGAGTTGGATTGTTGAATATCTGCAAGTTTAATTGGACAAAAGATTATATCTTTTAAGTAATAAACTAACATAAAACATATAACGAATCTATAACTGTTACTTCTAATTGTTACCAATTAACATTTACCTCGTGCCATCTTTCAGTGATCCTGGAGGAGATAATTTCGAACATCCACTTCATCACATAGTATCCACATTCCCATGATCCACGTTGTATACGTGACTACGTACAAATGAAACCCAATTAGAATATGAGGAATTAAATAGAAATCAATAATTATACCCAATGCATTTGATGCATTTGAACTAATAAATATCTTACGCTAGGAATAATCCATCTGATAGCCCGACGCCTTTCACCATGCAACATGTGGTTTGCATTAATAGAACTATCATGACAAAATAAACATTAATTAAAGTATATCTAATTGATTTCAGATAATTAAAACAACTGCATTACTGATTATAAAGTATTTTAATACTTACGTTTCGATGATAGTCTTCAGTTCATTCGCCGGCTTATTTCCAATTGAGCAGAAGAAGACCATGACGTTCATCCTAGGGTACAAGATCAACAGTTGTCAATGCTTGCTGTATTTGAGGAACAATTAATGACTAAGTCATATATATTTATAATTAAATAACCGATACTTACTTATTGAGATAAGGCACAAGATAGAATTGATGATCGTCTCGGGCAAGTATATCACGTATGGTGGTGACCGGGTCTTCTGATGCTAGGAGAACATCACCCTGAATGAACATGGGGTCAATGAACCCATAAAGGGTGAGGTTACCCTGATCAACTAACATACGATGCAGATACCTAATATATTGAAAAAACATGTTAATTATCATAGTATTTAAAATTTAATTACTTAACTTATAAATAAAATATACTTATGTGCACCATAACGATAGGTGTGCAGAACTAGCCATTTATTTATCGAGTACAATCTCCATAAGTTCCTTCTTTGGGATATACAGTTTGTCACCTGGACTGGCATCATGTTGCAACCTTACCAAAGCTGCGTCATTCTCCATGGTAACAACCTGTATAGCCAGAAGTTTAAAAACATCACCAGGTGCCCCTTTGTTGATCCTCTAAACAACAAAGATATATATTAGTAATCACAGATAAGTTATTTCATTCGTAATTAATTAAATGGTCAAATGAATACCTTGGCAGGAGCAGACATCTCTGGTCTTTGTAACACCCCGATTTTCGTTGCTTCGTTACATCGGTAATAAATATATAAACATATATATTTTTTTATCCGAGACTTAGAAAATGATTTTGGATAAACCAAGGTCATTTCCATGTTATACTTATTTTCATAAGTTACGGGGAATTTTGTGGGTTGAAAATTCAGACGGAAACCGGTCTGTCGTTTTCTGGGTTTTCACTGACAGTAAAAGTTTACTTCTCAGAAAACCTAATTTTAATTCGTGAACGAGATGAAAAATGTTTTTATCATATTTGCTACGATATTGGATGTTTTGAAACTTTTGGTAAAAAAATAAAATAATTTACGTTTTACGGGCGGAATACGTAATCGGATAGACGACGGAAGAGATTTTGGAGTTCCTAAGAGCAGATAAAGAGTTTATCTTAGTATTTTGAGATGATTCATGGGGATGAATCATTTTTTTAATTATAGAAGGTTTTTCAGGGTTAAAGTGAAAATTTATGAATTTTACGCTTAAGTCCCTGAACTTTCTGTTAATTACCCTTTTGTCCCTAAGTTAGTTTCTATGTTTTTCCAAGTGAATTGGGCTAGAATCCTTGTTCCAAATTCATATAAGACCGTGGCTTTGAGGCCCAAATTCCTTACCCATGACTTAAGTTCCATAAAGCCTATTTGAAGCCATATAAGTTTCCTATGACAACATAAGCTTTAAGCCTTTTTGGTGGGCCCCACAAAGATGAATTCAAGCCCAAAATTTTAAGGCCCATGTGTAAGCCCAAGGAGGAGAAGGGGCTGTCCTCATCTTGGATGAGCCAAGATTATTCTAGAATTTTCTACCATGTTCTCACATATTCTCCAAGATTCTACTACATTCTACTAAGTTCTCAAGTTTTCTCCATCCTTCTAGGTTTTTACAAAAAGTTTGAAGAAAAATCAGCCAAGATGAGTAAAGATAAGACCACATTTAATGTGGCACATGGCCATCATGTCAAACTATTGACAATTTGCAAAATAGTCCTTATACTTTTGGAATCTTTGCAAAGTGGTCCCTATGAGTTATTTGCACTTTAATCCTTTGAAAAGCCACCTCCTTTCTACTTGGTACTCAAAAGTGGCGCAGCCCACATGCCTATAAATACCCTTCCTCACCTTTCACTTAGTTTCTATTGCCTTTTGTTCAAAAACCTAAAGTTCTTAAGTCTTTGAGTGTCAAGTTTGTGAAGAAAGTTCTTGGATCTTCACTTGTTTTTGATCTCCAAGAGGTGAATCCTATTCTTCTTCTCTAATAATGTCTATGTTCTTCAATCAATTTCTTGATTCAAAGTTTATTTCATAGTTGTTTATCACTTTTAAGTTTCTAGATCTAGAACTTTGAAAATTCATAACTATTTCTAGAAAAATCCTTTTGACATGAAACCAATTGCTATGATCTTATAATCATCTCTATTTTCATCATCTAGAAGCATAAGATCATGAGAAATTTCTTTCCCTAATTTCTGGACTTGGTCGAAACCCTAGTTCTTGGAACTAGATGAGTTTTGTTCAAAGTTTTCATTAATGATCTTAGTAATCAAGCTATTAGTATGTATGCTTAATAAATCCAAGTTGGTTTATTAAATTAAGAACCCTAGCCCTATGAATATGTTGAGGCCGAATCCTTGTATAAAAGAGTTAGGAAGTTTTGAGTTTGAAACTTAGTTGTTTAGTCACTAATCTATGATTTAGGTTAATTAAGGACCATTAATCTACGACTTAATCATGATTAGAAATTTTAAGGATTTTGAACCCTAAAAGTAAGCCCTAGGCCGAAACCTAACCCTCATGAGATAAGTATGTTGTGGTTTGATTTGTTTGCAATTTGTTTGAAGGAATCAATCGGGTTGGTTTGACCTAAAGCCGACGGAGGAAATCGGATTAAATCGGGAGGTTTTTTGAAAACGTTAGTTTGAGTCTTCAAGAGGTAAGGGGAGCTTACCTGAGGGATTTTCTCTATAAATATTTGCTTTAAGTGTGGCTTATATGATTTATATGTGGTTTGTGATTAATTGTTTATGTTGTTTACGATGTGTTGTTTATCTGTGTATCGGTGATTGATCTGCTTTTAATTATCTGCAGTAGTATATTATGTTGTTATGATGCATGATCTGCCTGGGGATATAATGATGATCATGTTGTTGAATGTTGTTTGTGAGTGTTGTTTGAGACGCCTGACAGTGGTCAGTGCACAACCGATTAACGAGATAAAATATTTAATAAGTTGTGAAAGTTATATTCAACGTTTTATGGGGAATGTTGGAATATAATAGTAGAGGAAAATATGATTTTGGAAAAATAATGAGTTTTGAGAAATATTATTATTTTAAGGATTTATTAGTGTAAAAGAAATTTACGAGTCACGGGGAGAGCGCAACGGTGAAATTTTTTTAGTACTGCTAATTTTTACACACGAAATTCCGAGATATTATAAAAAAGTGATTTTGTGAAATTGATATTCGAAAAGACCTTATTTATTATATAAGAAAATTATTTTAGAAAAAATGTCAAAGTTTGACTTAAAGACGTTTTCTTTGAAAATGCTAAACGACGGCAAGTTTCGAAATTATTTACGATGAGAGTTTAAAAACAGCAGTACTTATGTTGAAAAGAGATTAAATTTGAATTGATTTATTAGAGTTGAAGTTTCAATAAAAAGAAGTTGTTGATGATTTGACGTTATTTTGGAAAAAATGTGTTTCCAAAGGAAAAGTGGATTTTCTATGAATTGACGTTTTATAAACGAATTTCAAGTAGAAAGAATTTTCGGTTAATGAGTTTTACTTAATGACGTAAAGGATGATATAGAACTTAGTAACCGAGATGTCGGGGTACTAGTGTTCTTATGACGTTATCCTATTTTGGATTTGTTTTTCACAGACAGAAAAGATGTAAAAGATGTAAAAAGATGTAAAAGATGTAAAAGATGTAATAAGATGTAAAAGATGTAAAAGATGTAAAACGATGTAAAAGATGTAAAACGATGTAATACGATGTAAAAGATGTAAAAAGATGTAATACGATGTAAAAGATGTAAAAAGATGTAAAACGATGTAAAAGATGTAGAACGATGTAAAAAGATGTAGAACGGTATAGAACGATGTAAAAGATGTAAAACGATGTAAAAAGATGTATGAAGATATGGAACTTAATAACCGAGACGTCGGGGTATTAAGGTTCGTTGTGTTGTAAAATGGGTATCTATTTAAAGAAGTTAAAACATTTTAAGTTGTTTTCTACTACCACGAACCTAAGACTGATTGCAAGGTCTAGGGGCTTCGTGATTGAGCACTCGGACTTTGAGGTCCTGTGTTGTTAATAAAAGATGTAAAGATGTTTCAAAAGATGTTAAGTCGTAATCTTTTGAGAGCTTTGACAAATAAAGATATAGCACAAAGAAAAGTGTTGAGAACAAAATGTTTTCTTGCATGCATTTGGCAGACGTGCCATCATTAAACAAGGGATTACCTTGCAGCGTCAGGGTAGATCATACAAAGATGTTCTCATTGTGCCCGGGGTTTGGACAATGAGGCCCCATCTACGATGTTATCACTGTACCACGATGTTGGACAGTGTGCGATGGGCGTGCCTGTGGCTGTATGCCTGTGGCAATTGAGTCTGATCAACTCATCATGAGGTTTACGAGGTTGGAGATATCTCATGAGATTAGGTATGAATGGTTAGATGATGTATTGAAGTGTTCATGCATAGTTTTCCAACGTTGATGTTTGGGGTGTGAAACCCATTGATAAACGATGTGATATAAGATGAATTAGTACGTTGGGTGTGAAACCCATTGATAAACGATGTGAAATAATATGAGTGAGTACGTTGTTATAGACATGTATATGTGTATGTGCCTTCTTTTGTGTCGTGCATTTAGTTATGGTGATAAATCCATATATTGGCGTCTCACCCTTACAACCATATCAGAGTTGTACGAGGGGTATGATCCTTACAAGAAGATGAAGGCTGTCTAGTTCGAGGCATGCTGTGCTGTTTTTATCGGTTGTAGTGTCCGTTAGTTACGACCAGCTTAGGTAATGTTATGTTTTAAGAATAAAGTTGATTATGATTTATGTGAGAAAACATATGAGGTATTATAGTTGGAGGACTTATATACATTATGTATTTAAGTGTGATTTGATTACGTTGTTGTGGTTATGAGGTTAAAGAAGGAGGAAAAAATTTTATCACCATATTTTGAAGAGATAAACGTTGAGAAAATATTATTTTCTGAAAGCAACCAGCAAATTAAGTTTTATTTCCGCAAACGGGTAACCATGTGATGACCCGAGTTTAGGGTGTCACATTAGTGGTATCAGAGCCGGCCGAGTCTTTCGGGAATGTTGGGAAATAGGTCTGTTGTGTTGACGTTGTGTTTTCTCTGAGTTAAGTTTTGTTTGAATTACTTCTTAGAAGTAATATGTGTTAATAAATGAATAAGGAATTATAGAAAAGTGTCTATGGTAGTTTTACCTAAGTTGAATGTGAACGGAAAAGAAAAGTTCTTGAGTAAAATTAAGTTGATAGAAAAGTTTGAGGATGAGATGTGCAATGAAGTTATTTTGAGGATATGCAATGAAGTTATTTTGAGGACGAGATGTGTGAGGTGATATAGAATTAGAGTGGTGACTTATAATCAAGAGGAACTAAGACTATGATTAAATATTCTGAGTAGGGAGTTGATGTGTGGTGCTGTGAAGACATTGTTAGTATTAACGATAATATTCAGAGTTAGATGATTTGAAATAAGGTTTTTGGTAGAACCATGTTGATAAGAGAAGTGATTAAGTTTTGATTTTGTTTTTCGAGGGAGATAGACTCTGATGCAATTTTAAGAATAGTACGGATATGTAGAAATGACGTAAGAATGAATTGTTTTATGGAATATGGAATAAGAGGAATGAAGTGATGTGAAGGGCAATGTAAAATCTTAAGTTTAAGATGAGATTACGAAATTCTGATTAGTTTCGAGTGACGAAATTTCGAGGACGAATTTTTTTTTTGTGGGGTAGTAATGTAACACCCCGATTTTCATTGCTTCATTATATCGGTAACAAATATATAAACATATATTTTTTTTTATCCGAGACTTAGAAAATGATTTTGGATAAACCAGGGTAATTTCCATGTTATACTTATTTTCATAAGTTACGGGGAAATTTGTGGGTTGAATATTCAGACGGAAATCGGTCTGTCGTTTTCTGTGTTTTCACTGACAGTAAAAGTTTACTGCTCAGAAAACCTAATTTTAATTCGTGAACGAGATGAAAAATGTTTTTATCTTATTTGATACGATATTGGAAGTTTTGAAAATTTTGGTAAAAAAATAAAATAATTTACGTTTTATAGGCGGAATACGTAATCGGGTAGACGACGGAAGAGATTTTGGAGTTCCTAAGAGCAGATAAAGAGTTTATCTTAGGATTTTGAGATGATTCATGGGGATGAATCATATTTTTAAGTCTAGAAGGTTTTTCAGGGTTAAAGTGAAAATTTATGAATTTTACGCTTAAGTCCCTGAACTTTCTGTTAATTACCCTTTTGTCCCTAAGTTAGTTTCTATGTTTTTCCAAGTGAATTGGGCTAGAATCCTTGTTCCAAATTCATATAGGACCGTGGCTTTGAGGCCCAAATTCCTTACCCATGACTTAAGTTCCATAAAGCCTATTTGAAGCCATATAAGTTTCCTATGTCAACATAAGCTTTAAGCCTTTTTGGTGGGCCCCACAAAGATGAATTCAAGCCCAAAATTTTAAGGCCCGTGCGTAAGCCCAAGGAGGAGAAAGGGCTGTCCTCATCTTGGATGAGCCAAGATTATTCTAGAATTTTCTACCATGTTCTCACATATTCTCCAAGATTCTACTACATTCTACTAAGTTCTCAAGTTTTCTCCATCCTTCTAGGTTTTTCCAAAAAGTTTGAAGAAAAATCAGCCAAGATGAGTAAAGATAAGACCACATTTAATGTGGCACATGGCCATCATGTCAAACTATTGACATTTTGCAAAATAGTCCTTATACTTTTGGAATCTTTGCAAAGTGGTCCCTATGAGTTATTTGCACTTTAATCCTTTGAAAAGCCACCTCCTTTCTACTTGGTCCTCAAAAGTGGCACAGCCCACATGCCTATAAATACCCTTCCTCACCTTTCACTTAGTTTCTATTGCCTTTTGTTCAAAAACCTAAAGTTCTTAAGTCTTTGAGTGTCAAGTTTGTGAAGAAAGTTCTTGGATCTTCACTTGTTTTTGATCTCCAAGAGGTGAATCCTATTCTTCTTCTCTAATCATGTCTATGTTCTTCAATCAATTTCTTGATTCAAAGTTTATTTCATAGTTGTTTATCACTTTTAAATTTCTAGATCTAGAACTTTGAAAATTCATAACTATTTCTAGAAAAATCCTTTTGACATGAAACCAATTGCTATGATCTTATAATCATCTATATTTTCATCATCTAGAAGCATAAGATCATGAGAAATTTCTTTCCCTAATTTCTGGACTTGGCCGAAACCCTAGTTCTTGGAACTAGATGAGTTTTGTTCAAAGTTTTCATTAATGATCTTAGTAATCAAGCTATTAGTATGTATGCTTAATAAATCCAAGTTGGTTTATTAAATTAAGAACCCTAGCCCCATGAACATGTTGAGACCGAATCCTTGTATAAAAGAGTTAGGAAGTTTTGAGTTTGAAACTTAGTTGTTTAGTCACTAATCTATGATTTAGGTTAATTAAGGACCATTAATCTATGACTTAATCATGATTAGAAATTTTAAGGATTTTGAACCCTAAAAGTAAGCCCTAGGCCGAAACCTAACCCTCATGAGTTCAGTATGTTGTGGTTTGATTTGATTGCAATTTGTTTGAAGGAATCAATCGGGTTGGTTTGACCTAAAGCCGACGGAGGAAATCGGATTAAATCGGGAGGTTGTTTGAAAACGTTAGTTTGAGTCTTCAAGAGGTAAGGGGAGCTTACCTGAGGGATTTTCTCTATAACTATTTGCTTTTAGTGTGGCTTATATGATTTATATGTGGTTTGTGATTAATTGTTTATGTTGTTTACGATGTGTTGTTTATCTGTGTATCGGTGATTGATCTGCTTTTAATTATCTGTAGTAGTATATTATGTTGTTATGATGCATGATCTTCCTGGGGATATAATGATGATGATGTTGTTGAATGTTGTTTGTGAGTGTTGTTTGAGAGGCCTAACAGTGGTCAGTGCACAACCGATTAACGAGATAAAAGATTTAATAAGCTGTGAAAGTTATATTCAACGTTTTATGGGGAATGTTGGAATATAATAGTAGAGGAAAATATGATTTTGGAAAAATAATGAGTTTTGAGAAATATTATTATTTTAAGTATTTATTAGTGTAAAAGAAATTTACAAGTCACGGTGAGAGCGTAACCGTGAATTTTTTTTTAGTACTGCTAATTTTTACACAAGAAATTCCGAGATATTATAAAAAGTGATTTTGTGAAGTTGATATTCGAAAAGTTATTTATTATATAAGAAAATTATTTTAGAAGAAATGTCAAAGTTTGACTTAAAGACGTTTTCTTTGAAAATGCTAAACGATGGCAAGTTTCGAAATTATTTACGGTGAGAGTTTAAAAACAACAGTACTTATGTTGAAAAGAGATTAAATTTGAATTGATTTATTAGAGTTGAAGTTTCAATAAAAAGAAGTTGTTGATGATTTGACGTTATTTTGGAAAAAAATGTGTTTCCAAAGGAAAAGTGGATTTTCTATGAATTGACGTTTTATAAACGAATTTCAAGTAGAAAGAATTTTCGGTTAATGAGTTTTACTTAATGACGTAAAGGATGATATAGAACTTGGTAACCGAGATGTCGAGGTACTAGTGTTCTTATGACGTTATCCTATTTTGGATTTGTTTTTCACAGACAGAAAAGATGTAAAAGATGTAAAAAGATGTAAAAGATGTAAAAGATGTAATAAGATGTAAAAGATGTAAAACGATGTAAAAGATGTAAAAGATGTAAAAGATGTAAAAAGATGTAATACGATGTAAAAGATGTAAAAGATGTAAAACGATGTAAAAGATGTAGAACGATGTAAAAAGATGTAGAACGATGTAGAATGATGTAAAAGATGTAAAACGATGTAAAAAGATGTATGAAGATATGGAACTTAATAACCGAGACGTCGGGGTATTAAGGTTCATTGTGTTGTAAAATGGGTATCTATTTAAAGAGGTTAAAACATTTTAAGTTGTTTTCTACTACCACGAACCTAAGACTGATTGCAAGGTCTAGGGGCTTCGTAATTGAGCACTCGGACTTTGAGGTTCTGTGTTGCTAATAAAAGATGTAAAGATGTTTCAAAAGATGTTAAGTCGTAAGCTTTTGAGAGCTTTGACAAATAAAGATATAGCACAAAGAAAAGTGTTGAGAACAAAATGTTTTCTTGCATGCATTTGGCAGACGTACCATGATTAAACGAGGGATTTCCTTGCGGCGTCAGGGTAGATCATACAAAGATGTTCCCATTGTTCCCGGGGTTTGGACAATGAGGCCCCATCTACGATGTTATCACTGTGCCACGATGTTGGACAGTGTGCGATGGCATGCCTGTGGCTGTATGCCTGTGGCAATTGAGTCTGATCAACTCATCACGAGGTTTACGAGGTTGGAGATATCTCATGAGATTAGGTATGAATGTTTAGATGATGTATTGAAGTGTTCATACATAGTTTTCCAACGTTGATGTTTGGGGTGTGAAACCCATTGATAAACGATGTGATATAAGATGAATTAGTACGTTGGGTGTGAAACCCATTGATAAACGATGTGAAATAATATGAGTGAGTACGTTGTTATAGACATGTATATGTGTATGTGCCTTCTTTTGTGTTGTGCATTTAGTTATGGTGATAAATCCATATATTGGCGTCTCACCCTTACAACCATATCAGAGTTGTACGAGGGGTATGATCCTTACAAGAAGATGAAGGCTGTCTAGTTCGAGGCATGCTGTGCTGTTTTTATCGGTTGTAGTGTTCGTTAGTTACGACCAGCTTAGGTAATGTTATGTTTTAAGAATAAAGTTGATTATGATTTATGTGAGAAAACATATGAGGTATTATAGTTGGAGGACTTATATACATTATGTATTTAAGTGTGATTTGATTACGTTGTTGTGGTTATGAGGTTAAAGAAGGAGGAAAATATTTTATCACCATATTTTGAAGAGATAAACGTTGAGAAAATTTTATTTTCCTAAAGCAACCAACAAATTAAGTTTTATTTCCGCAAACGGGTAACCGTATGATGACCCGAGTTTAGGGTGTCACAGTCTTCATGGATCCAACCTTTTAGGCAGAATATCATTTCCAACATCCTATAACAAATAAAAATAAAGCATTATCTTTAAACAATAATAAATAATTTCAACTATGAATATAGAAAAACACAACTAACTGAATACCTCAGATGCAACAAGAAAGTTGACCAGTCTTCTTGGCCAGGGGATGAAGTTATCGGGGGACCTGACCCACTATTTGAACCTCCTCAGTGGGCACAGGGACTCGAGCATTAGCATCTCGAATAATCTCAACAATGACCCTCACCTGATCATCTGGTAATAAACGATGGTGTATGGTATTACCTAAGTTATTATGTGCCCTCCCCAATGCCACTAAGCGGCGATCATGATGATCATCAACATACAGCTCACACCTATCAGGGTCGTCATCATCATCATCATCATCATCATCATCATCATCATCATCACCATCATCATCATTTTCAGGCTGATGAGGAGGATCACATGAGCCCTTAGTGCTCACATGGACAAAGGGTTGGACACCTACCATCATCTCGTCGGGACACAGAAGTCAATATTGCCATCTGCTGGGCAAACTGCTCGGCCATCTCCTGTCTAAGATCAGCTGCAATCTCCTGTTTTAGCCGTGCTCTATCTGCATCAACATCCCTGTGGCATTGGTGTGAAGATGAACCATGGTATTGGCGAATACCGACGCCCCATCCAACACCAATGACATGGCCAGGGTGGTCTGGTTTACCGATGGCAACAACTTAGATATCATCACGTACTCTAGGAACAAAGGTTCCTTGGGTTACCTGTTCGTCCAAGGCATCCTATAACATATAAAATATCAGGTCACATTACAATTCGATAACAATCTTAAAATGACAATTACAATTCAAACTATACTTACAATCTTCTCAGCTGCTTGGCAGGCCTCCTCAGATGTATATTGTCCCATTTTTCTTTGTCGGGCCCTCTTCCATTTACGATGGCGTGGGGGTGGAGGTGGATCAACAACTTCTGGATGATTTTCAGTGTTAGGATCCGCCTGAGATGCTGCTTCCCGACATGCTTTCTTTTCCTCTTCCACCATTATCTGACCAAGTTTTTTATATCCCCCACGAGACATGACATAGGGGTAGACATTCTTGCTTTGGTTTTCCTGCCCCTTTTTCCTCTTCTCCCGTTATCAATAGAAGACAATTAAATTACATAAGTAAATAAAATTAATGAAATTACATAAATTTAGAGACAAATCAAATAAGTTAACCTGAAAGCTGGGATCATGTCAGCTCTGAACAAAGCGATCCCACGTCACCTGGTCAAGAAACGGGTACACCTCAAGTGGGTTCTTTTCACATGTTGGATTGAATACATAGTATCTGCCCAGGTCGACCTTAAAAGCCCTCCAACGCTTACCAGCATACTTTTTCAAATGCTTCTTCATATCCGTCGTATCCGGTATGTCAAAGGTGAGCTACATTAACACCAAAAGAATCAACGAATTACTGTATGATATTAATAAGATTAAAATAAAGTAGATACAGACAAACACAGGACGTAAAAGTATAGATACTAGAATACTCTCCCATATCTGATCCTTCACGTCCTCCGGTACATCTTTCCAATTATCAATAAGTATACTAGGCCTGCTTCTAGCAAGGGTCGCCACAAAACTGTTAAACTGCTCTGCCATTGCCCCAATAGGATTGAGGTTATTATCAAAGTCTATTCTTATCCTTTGATTTGAACCACAGTTGGCAGTCAAATTCCTCATTCGTGTGGCACGTCTACCCTTTCTACCCGTAGACGGGGTCTCTGACCCGCTGCATGAATGAGGGATATCGTCAGGATCAGCCATGTATACATGTTTAAACAAAAAAAAAATATTGTTAGTATGTCAGGATAAATGTCAAACATAACTTATAAATATCGATCAACGTATGTAAACATAACTTATAAATATCAACGTAAACATATAATATGACTTTAAACATAACTCAAACTAAACTTACTTTGTGGTCAATTAGTAAAGTTCTCCCATAACCCTTCTTGGTGATCATTACGAGTAGCATGTACATCATCCACTTCATTTTCCTCATTGAAATTAGGCACCCATGTTGAGAAAGATGGAGTATCAGAAATATCAAGAGTTGAATCTTTATTTCCCTCACTACCATTATACATGTTTTTTTCCCTGGAGAACCACTGACCACCTTTTGTTAGAAGGATCACGGATATAAAACACTTGTTTTGCTTGGGATGCCATAATGAAAGGGTCTTCTTTATTACCTACCTTATTAAGGTCCACCAATTTGAATCCTAACTCATTGGTTTGCACACCATTGTTACTGTCGACCCACTGACATTTAAAAACAGGTACTCTAAACTTCGTCTAATCAACCTCCCATATCTCTTCAATGATTCCAAAGTATGAAACGGATGCCATAACAGGGTTTTTATCTTTTGAACTAGAGAAATGCATGGACTCAGCGATGACCATAACCCCACTGTTTTGCATAGTACTTTTGTCTTCCTGGGACTTTGTATAGAAGGAAAACTTATTGATATCGTACCCACTCCAGCATATGACATCAAAGTTAGGCCCCTGTGCTAGCCATTTTAATGTATTAGAAGCAATACCATCCTTTGTAATTTTTTCTTTAAACCAGTTCAAGAAAGTCTTGTTATGCTTGTTTAAACACCATTTTTCATTCATTCTAGGGTAAGTTTCATTGATGATGCTTTTGTGCCCACATAAGTATGGTTCAACCTCATCAGTGTTATTCAATATATACAAATGTGTTTGAAGCACTTCCTTCCGATCCATGCTCTTAACAGTGATACCTCGTGTACCCTTACCATCATATCTTCCTTCGTGACGAGACTTCAGAAGCCCTACAGGTTCCGCTTCTGACATGTAGTCTGTACAAAACTCAATAGCTTCTTCTGCAACATACCTTTCAACAATAGATGCTTCGGGACGGTGTGGATTCTTCATATATCCTTTCAAGATCTTCATGTATCGCTCAACCGGGTACATCCACCTTAAATAAATGTGGCCGTACAATCTAATCTCCCTCACTAGATGAACAATCAAATGAACCATGATGTCAAAAAATGAAGGTGGAAAATACATCTCCAATTGGCACAAAATAATGGCTGCCTCATTTTCCAAGTCATCCAAATTTTTAGTGTCAATGACCTTGCTACAAATAGCATTGAAGAATAAGCATAACCTAGTAATGGCATGTCTGACTTTTTTAGGCAATATATCACGAATGGCCACCGGTAGTAGTTGTTGCATCAAGACATGACAATCATGAGACTTTAAGCCAACTAATTTGAGATCTTTCATTGAGACAAGTCTTTTGATATTTGAAGAGTAACCCTGTGGCACTTTGACTCCCCGTAGACATTCACAAAAACTTCTTTTCTCTTTTTTTGATAAAGTATGACATGCTGGGGGCAAATAAGTCTTCTTATCCCCCACTTTATGTGGAGCTAACTGCTCTTGTATACCTATCGCAACTAGATCCAGACGAGCATTCACACCATCCTTTGTCCTGCCTTGAATGTTGAGAAGCGTTCTGATTAAACTGTCACACACATTTTTCTCCACATGCATCACATCAATACAATGCCTTACATCAAGCTTGCACCAGTATGGAAGATCAAAGAAGATCGACCTCTTCTTCCATATTTTCTTCTTGGTAGCCTTCTTCTGGGTCTTCCCATAGATAACATTAGTGTTGTTCACCCTTTCATAAACTTGCTCTCCAATCAAGGCCACCGGAGCAATTTCATTCTCCGGAAGTCCATTGAAAGATTTTCTCAATCTACAATAAGGATGATTACGTCGGAGAAATATCCGATGCCCAAGCTAAACTGTCTTCCTTCCATGTTGCAGTTGATGGAAACATGTGCCTTCTTCACATATTGGACATGCTTTATGCCCCTTAACACTATACCCACACAGGTTCCCATATGCTGGAATGTCATTGATGGTGCAAAATAACATGGCACGCAATATGAATGTCTCACGGCAATACCCGTCGATCACATCAACGCCTTCATCCCACAACATTCTCAAGTCTTCAATCAAGGGACTCGGATATACATCAATATCATTTCCTGGCTGTTTAGGACCCAAAATCATCATACTTAACATAATGTATTTGCGCTTCATGCACAACCAAGGAGACAGGTTGTAAATTACCAAGAGAACAAGCCATGCACTATGAATACTACTTAAGTTTCCATATGGATTCATTCCATCGGTAGCAAGTCCAAGCCTGAGGTTTCTGGGCTCATTGCCGAAATCCGGAAACAAACTATCAATTCTCTTCCATTGCAAAGAATCGGCCGGATGGCGAAGCTGTCCATCACACTTCCTCTCATCTGCATGCCATCTAATGTTCTTTGCGTCATTGACATTAGCAAACAATCGCTTGAACCGCGGAATCACGGGAAGATACCATAACACCTTTGCAGGAGGACCTTTGGTGACCACATGACAACTAGAATCACCATCCTTCACTTTGTAGCGTGATACCCCACACCTGAGGCACTTGTGCATCTCTTCAAACTCTTTCCTGTACAATATGCAATCATTGGGGCAAGCGTGTATTTTCTAATACTCTATACCCATCGGACACAATATCTTCTTCGCCTCATAGTTTCGAGATGGCAATGTGTTGCCTTCTGGAAGCATGTCTTTCAACAACTCAAGCAATTCGGTAAAGCTTTTATCGCTCCACCCATTTCTCGCCTTCACATTGAACAATCTTAACACCGCTGACAACCGTGTGAAATTAGTGCACCCCGGATACAAAGCCACTTCCGCATCACTGTACAAAGTATCATACACATGTGCGGGCGGAAAAGACTCTTTCCCAACATCACGGATCATGTCCTCTAGTCCATCGTCCATTTCCATGTCATCAATTTCCTCTCTATCCGACACCCTCGGCATGTCTAACGATTCACCATGACATATCCATGTTGTATAAATCTTGCAAATCCCCTCATAAATAAGATGATCACGTATCTCCTCAGCTTCTAGTCGTCTCTCACTCAAACAGTTAACACAAGGACAATAAAACCTTCCGTTACCATTATCAGGAGCATTTGTTTTTGCAAACCGTGGAAAATCTTCCACTCCATTCTCATACTCATCATTTGTCCGTCTAGCATTCATCCAACCGCGATCCATGACTAAACCAATAACTTCGTACTTAGTCCAACATATTCATCAACCACTTCTTATGATAGGGTATGGCCCTATCCCATTCGAGAAGAAACTTTTTCAACATTCGATTAACAGTTAGTCCTTAACTCTCATGCTCATACTCGACGAAATTTCGGCAGCATTTCCCTCCGGTCTTCGACGTACACGACTTGAACCCGATGACATCCACCACGATAAAGTATGCACCCGGAGAACGAAAGGAAATGTATCAATCCGAACTTTTATCAAGTATATAACATTAGAATCAATGATTAACTATTTTAACTGAATGAAGAAAAAGTTTTTCCCCAAACTGTCCAACTTTGGACAATTCAAGATCCAACACAATGAGCGGTACATTAAGCACGTACACGTGTGCTCATTAGTAATGCATCTCAAATGGGAAACTAAGGCTTTACTAATTATTGTGGGCATATTCTCGGATAAAATAAATTTTCAAGCAAATACATTAAAACTCCAATGAAAGCTTTTTAGCCAAAACGATGGAAATCAAACCTTACTTTGTAATTTTCCAATGCAAAGCGGCTATCTGCTGGTATAACTCCTTTATTGTATTTTCCTGTCAGCACACCATATGCAAAACATTACTAGTAAAATAAAATTAAAACCAAAACAGAATGAATAATTTAAATAAAAAATAAAATGTTTACTCACACATTTTGTCTAACATTTTTTTAGTATATCAGTAAAATTTTATGATAAGGATACTAGGGATACACCAGCCCAAAACACTACACAAAGAGACAAGAGTTAAATGGTTGCAGCCAAATATAAGAAATCAATGCCTAATAAGCAACAAACAACAGCAAACCAAAGTGAAATGTTCCACAAAACCTGTTACAAAGTAAACCCACATCATACAGAAAATACACCATGACAAGTGGAAACCACTAGGTAATATATCAACAAAATAGAGGATGTATTCACAGTAATAAGACTAAAAAGCAAAGTGTATTCAAACACCAGCTGGACTAATTAATTAATTGATTTTGGCATCAGCTTCAGTTTTAGCGGTTTCACTCACAACCGTCCAATAACTTTTCCTGGGTGAGCTATGATCTTTCACTCTTACGGTCTCCAAACTAGTCTTGACAAAGGAGTTTGCTTCACCATCAATGTCAAGGTCAAGATAATAGGTCAAGAAGTTGTCATGGTAGATACCATTTGTATAATCTGCAAGTGCTAGTTATATATGGAAAAATAGGCACGTAACTTTACCATGTCCTTGGACCCTTCACCTCTTTGATTTAAAAGTAATTTTATACATAGAAAAAAATTGCTACAACCTTTCATTCAAAAGTAACAGCACTTTCAAGGAGAACAAAGAAAATATATCTTTTGTCTAATTAAAGCTCTTACTTTGTTGACATTATATTGTACAAATGAGAATGAGTTAGCAAACTAGTATGAACTTATTATACACGTTAATGATAAGTGATTAAAGGCAATTTCCAAATGATATCATCCACCTTAATGATTTGTATTTTGAACATCTTGCCAAGGAGTTATGACTTCTGGTTTTATCAAACAACACAGATAATTTAAAGATCATCTCAAGGAAGAAAATTATTTAATGCTTATGGGCCTGCTACATGAGTAAACATGAACAGAGATGTAACTAGTTCGTTAACCACTAACTACCACCTGAAAACATTATACAGCCACTACAGAAAATGAAGAAATAAGCTTCCACAATCAAACCATCAAAGTATCAGTCCACGTATAGGGCGAAGCAAGTGTAAAGGGAAGGATGTTACAGCAATTCATAATGCTGCAACACTTGGTTTATTGATTTAGTTTTACTTTTTTCTATTTGTTATGACTCTTATGGAAAATTTGTTATTTTACCTTTACTTTGATATGCTTGTTGATCTGGCAACTGGGGATGAAAGTTTGTTACAACTTTCCCTTTGATGCATTTTTGTAACCATCAGATGCTATAAGCTCAGGCCCATGGCCATAATGGAATATACATAATCATTACAAACAAACTTCTCTCTCTAAACACTCTCTACTCTCTAAACTTTTCCTTTGTTCATCGGAGGTTATTGTCAAATTAACTTCCCTATACATTGGACTCGGAATACTCGGAGATTAGCTCCCAGAAATCCAAAGTGTCGTCTCAAAGGATGGGATCAATATCTCCAAAATAAAGAGCAGATATGCATAAAAACTTTTAAAGTGATACATACAAACATTCATCTTAACAACTTCAACAACCAGTTGTCTTTGAACCTCTGTGTTCCGGTTGGAGTAAGACTACATGAGAAATCTTTAGATGAAAAAATGAAAAGATATTTATTCTCAATTCAATAAGGTACATCCTAATCTTAATCTATTAAATAATTTTAAAAATAAATACATTCTTACGTTTTTAAGTTAGAGATAAATTTATCTTGAATTAACTTCTTTTCTTTCCACCAAACCAATTTACCCCTGTAAGAGTGTCACCCCTTTATTATTAATATTTTTATTTGAGTCCATAATTAAATATTTTTTTTCAATGAATCAAAAAAAAAAACTATATGTTGAATCATTAAAATAAAAATGAAGCTCGTGTTCTAAAAATAATACCTTGAATCTAGAGACTGGAATCTGATTGCTCTATTTTGGACAAAGAAAAATACCAACAAGGAAAGGAATAGTAGTATCAACAGAACAGATAGGGAAAAAAATACATGCAATGAGAAAGGGGTCCATCCTCAATGAACTTACCAGCAAGGCACTAACACACTCATGACAGAGCCTAGACATGCAGTTGTACATGGATGCAGTTCACCATTAGCCTCACAACAACTAGGTTTTCACAGACACAAATTCAAAAATCTAAAAAATCTCAAGAATCTAAAAAAAATCACAGATGTTAGGTTTTCGTTCAAACCTTGTTGAGGCGTAACTCAGTATTGAAGAACAAAATCACAGAGGAAGAAACGAAATCTCAGTCAAATCTGTAGAGGAAGAAACGAAATAGAAGAGGAAGCTAAGTCAAAAAAGAAGAAGAAGACGAATACCTGGCGCAAATGGAAGAGGAAAACGCGAGTGGAAGAAGAAGAACACCTGGAGCAAATGGAAATCGCGAGTGGAAATCGAACACAAAACGAGGGAGGGAATGAAAAACAAAGGAATGCTCTGTTCTTAATAGCAAGCACAGAAGGTTGTTGGAGGTGAAGCAATCAAACGTGATTTATGCTCTCCTTAGTGTGCTCGTGAGTATGAAGGCTTTGATGCTGCCGAGAAAGCTCTCTTTTCTCAAAAAACTGCCTTAAGGTAGAATAGAGAGTATCCTGATCCATATAGCCAAACAAGCTATAGTTCATCTATTTTTAGCCTTCGTCAGCATGAACCAAGAGAACTTGAGCTAGCTAAAAACCAAATCCTCATTTTCCTCTAATTAAATAGCTGATATCATCTACCCAAAAAATGGTTCCAGTTCCTGCTCGTATATGGAAGAGCAGAGCCAAAACAAAGGAAAAGGGCGTGTGACAGATGGAGGGAATGAAAATAGAAACAAAAAGTAGGGTTTTGTCAAATTTTACACATCGGTTATTGAAAAACCGATGTGGTTAGTAATATTTCGCATCGGTTCTATTATAACCGATGTAGAAACTTACGATTTAATTTAAATTTCATTTTTTTAATTTATTACATTGGTTATTTAAAACGGATGTGGTTAATTTATATTAGACATCGGTTCAACTGGAACCGATGTGGAAAGATAAAATTTTAAATTCTAATTTTTTTTTTAATTTTATACATCGGTTATCATAAAACCGCTGTGGTTAATCTATATATTACACATCGGTTCAAAAGGAACTGATGTCAAAAGATAAAAATTTATAATTTAAAATTTTTTGTTTTAATTTTAAACATCGGTTAAAATATAACCGATGTGGAAAATATTTAACATCGATTACTTTTTAAACCAATGTGGAATCCTTTGTTTTTAATTTCAAAAATGCCACCACCTTGTTTTACACATCGGTTTTTGGGAAACCGATGTAGAATCTCCGCTGTTAAATGCATATTTTACACTAGTGTATGATTGTGAAGCTTTATTTTCTAGCAAATATTATTGCTAGCTCGAAACAACTAACAAGTTTTAGTCCTATTTTGTTGACTTACAAAATCTATTTATTAAATTCTGTTCATTATACGCATCTGAATTAATTAAAGCAGTGAATTCGAAAGAAAATTTCATTAGTAAACTTTTAAGCATAAAATGAAAAGAAAGCATGGTGGAGCAAGTTGATTAATTGTTGACATTATATTGTACAAATGAGAATGAGTTAGCAAACTAGTATGAACTTATTATACACGTTAATGATAAGTGATTAAAGGCAATTTCCTAATGATATCATCCACCTTAATGATATGTATTTTGAACATCTTGCCAAGGAGTATTGACTTCTGGTTTTATCAAACAACACAGATAATTTAAAGATCATCTCAACGAAGAAAATTATTTAATGCTTATGGTCCTGCTACATGAGTAAACATGAATAGAGAGGTAACTAGTTTGCTAACCACTAACTACCACCTGAAAACATTATACAGCCACTACATAAAATGAAGAAATAAGCTTCCACAATCAAACCATCAAAGTATCAGTCCAAGTATAGGGCGAAGCAAGTGTAAAGGGAATGATGTTACAACAATTCATAATGTTGCAACACTTGGTTTATTGATTTAGTTTTACTTTTTTCTATTTGTTATGACTCGTATATTTTTTTATGGAAAATTTGTTATTTTACCTTTACTTTGATATGCTTGTTGATCTGGCAACTGGGGATGAAAGTTTGTTACAACTTTCCCTTTGATGCATTTTTGTAACCATCAGATGCTATAAGCTCAGGCCCATGGCCATAATGGAATATACATAATCATTACAAACAAACTTCTCTCTCTAAACACTCTCTACTCTCTAAACTTTTCCTGTGTTCATCGAAGGTTATTGTCAAATTAACTTCCCTATACATTGGACTCGGAATACTCGGAGATTAGCTCCCAGAAATCCAAAGTGCTGTCTCAAAGGATGGGATCAATATCTCCAAAATAAAGAGCAGATATGCATAACACCTTTTAAAGTGATACATACAAACATTCATCTTAACAACTTCAACAACCAGTTGTCTTTGAACCTCTGTTTTCCGGTTGGAGTAACACAACATGAGAAATCTTTAGATGAAAAAATGAAAAGATATTTATTCTCAATTCAATAAGGTACATCCTAATCTTAATCTATTAAATAATTTTAAAAATAAATACATTCTTACGTTTTTAAGTTAGAGATAAATTTATCTTGAATTAACTTCTTTTCTTTCCACCAAACCAATTTACCCCTGTAAGAGTGTCACCCCTTTATTATTACTATTTTTATTTGAGTCCATCATTAAAATTTTTTTTTCAATGAATCAAAAAAAAACTATATGTTGAATCATTAAAATAAAAATGAAGCTCGTGTTCTAAAAATAATACCTTGAATCTAGAGACTGGAATCTGATTGCTCTATTTTGGACAAAGAAAAATACCAACAAGGAAAGGAATTGTAGTATCAGTAGAACAGATAGGGGAAAAAAATCATGCATTGAGAAAGGGGTCCATCCTCAATGAACTTACCAGCAAGGCACTAACACACTCAAGACAGAGCCTAGACATGCAGTTGTACATGGATGCAGTTCACCATTAGCCTAACAACAACCAGGTTTTCACAGACACAAAATCAAAAATCTAAAAAATCTCAAGAATCTAAAAAAAATCACAGATGTTAGGTTTTCGTTCAAACCTTGTTGAGGCGTAACTCAGTATTGAAGAACAAAATCACAGAGGAAGAAACGAATCTCAGTCAGATCTGTAGAGGAAGAAACGAAATAGAAGAGGAAGCTAAGTCAAAAGAGAAGAAGAAGACGAATACCTGGCGCAAATGGAAGAGGAAAACGCGAGTGGAAGAAGAAGAAGAATACCTGGTGCAAATGGAAATCGCGAGTGGAAATCCAACACAAAACGAGGGAGGGAATGAAAAACAAAGGAATGCTTTGTTCTTAATAGCAAGCACATAAGGTTGTTGGCGGTGAAGCAACCAAACGTGATTTCTGCTCTCCTTAGTGTGCTCATGAGTGTGAATGCTTTGATGCTACCGAGAAAGCTCTCTTTTCTCAAAAAACTGTCTTATGGTAGAATAGAGAGTATCCTGATCCATATAGCCAAACAAGCTATAGTTCATCTATTTTTAGCCTTCGTCAGCATGAACCAAGAGAACTTGAGCTAGCTAAAAACCAAATCCTCATTTTCCTCTAATTAAATAGCTGATATCATCTACCCAAAAAATGGTTCCAGTTCCTGCTCGTATATGGAAGAGCAGAGCCAAAACAAAGGAAAAGGGCTTGTGACAGATGGAGGGAATGAAAATAGAAACAAAAAGTAGGGTTTTGTCAAATATTACAGATCGATTATTGAAAAACCGATGTGATTAGTAATATTTCGCATCGGTTCTATTATAATCGATGTAGAAACTTACGATTTAATTTAAATTTCATTTTTTTAATTTATTACATCGGTTATCTAAAAACCGATGTGGTTAATTTATATTAGACATCGGTTCAACTGGAACCGATGTGGAAAAATAAAATTTTAAATTCTAATTTTTTTTAATTTTATACATCGGTTATCATAAAACCGATGTGATTAATCTATATATTACACATCGGTTCAAAAAGAACCGATGTCAAAAGATAAAAATTTTAAATTTAAAATATTTTTGTTTTAATTTTAAACATCGGTTAAAATATAACCGATGTGGAAAATATTTAACATCGGTTAATTTTTAAACTGATGTGGAATCATTTGCTTTTAAGTTCAAAAATGCCACCGCCTTATTTTACACATCGGTTTTTGGGAAACCGATGTAGAATCTCCGATGTTAAATGCATATTTTACACTAGTGTATGATTGTGAAGCTTTATTTTCTAGCAAATATTATTGTTAGCTCGAAACAACTAACAAGTTTTAGTCCTATTTTGTTGACTTACAAAATCTATTTATTAAATTCTGTTCATTATACGCATCTGAATTAATTAAAGCAGTGAATTCGAAAGAAAATTTCATTAGTAAACTTTTAAGCATAAAATGAAAAGAAAGCATGGTGGAGCAAGTTGATTAATTGTGAACCATATTTGTACAAATGGAACCAGTTTTATTATCGTGCTTGCCTTTGGGCGAGTCCGTTTTCAATATGCAAAGACTGACATTTTTGCCATTTGAAGAGAACAAGAATAAATATATTTTTCATTGCACATGAAACCTTTATGTTGGGCATGCATATTTGTTGTTATTTTAGGCATGTTATGCATATGAAAATTTGGTGTTAATTATAATTTACATTGATTAATTATATTTAAATGACAGTTTTTCTTATATTATCATTCCAGGTCAGACACATTGATTTTCTGAAATTTGATAAACACATTGATTAATTTGGTGTTACACAAGAATTTCTCCACGTCAGGCACACTTAACTTTGGAGTAATTAAGTGACGGACCAAACATATATATTGAGATAGATTATCATTTTATTAGGGAAAAGATCCTATCTGGAGATATCACCACTAGCTTTGATCCACTAACATATGCCTTCACCAAATCCTTGAGAGGTCCTCAGATTAGTTATCTTTGTAACCAGCTCGGTGCATATGATATATATGCTCCGACTTAAGGAGAGTATTGAAAATATGTCTCAAATATTCGTAATTATTATAAAGATTCATTGTATAGGAAAACCATATCGTATCATATCATGTAAACATGAATAGAATCTCCTAGATTTATCTTGTAATTATTTCGTTAAGCCTATATAACAGAGACTCCATTGTGTAAGTTAAGATGAGTCAAGATGATATGCAGCCAGGTTCAGTTAAGCTTAAGCACTTATGCAACCAAGACATGTTTAATTAAGCACAAATTGATAAAAAGAAAAAAAAAGGTCTTTACTTTACTTTCTCCCCCTTTTGTCATCAACAAAAAGAAAAATGTATAGCAAAAAAGTAAAAACATTAAGGATAAGATAAAAAGATGTATTTTTCATTCATCACGAACTTGTACAGGGCAAGTTTTTACAAAACTACTCAGACCTACTCAAAAGAGAAAACTGAGATCGTGCTCTTGCTTCTAAAGCAAGTCTAGCAGTCCTCTCTTCTTTCAACTGCCTTCTGGTGTCTTCTAGCAGAGCTTGCATCTGATTGAAGCGATTTTGATGTCCACAAACTCAGTTGCTTGCAGAGACAAGGCATAAGATGTAGCTGACAGTTTTGAATGCTAGCGCAAGGCTAGCACAGGGGGTGCTTTAGGAACATAGATAGGAGGATATAAACATTTTGGATGGTTCTGTAGTAAAAGAAGGGTAGAAAATAAATTTTAAACAGAGGTTTGATACTCACAACGTCAGTCTCAGGAAAAGAACAAACAGAAGCGAGTCTTTCAAGAAGGGAAAGACAAGTGATTCTAATTGTCTTAGGTGGGGTAAGAGGTTGCAGCAAGAACAGATAAGGGTTGGGGTAGCAGAGTGTCTATGTAAGAAAAGAAAGATGATGAACCAGTGATAAGCAAAAAGAAATACCTAGAGGGAGAGGGTAATATAACAACCGAGGCTGGATAGTGACTTCCAGTCAAAGTTCTAATAAAAACTACTGTAGGGGGTAAAAGAAAAGTTCCCTAAAAGGGTTTAGAATATGAGGTGCAAGTGGAGGGATGACAGACAGGTTAGAAAAACTAGTAATCATAAGAATTTGCAAGTCAGGCACAAATAAACTTGATGATATGACAGTTTTTTCTTTAGGGGTTTCATCCCTATGAACCACAAAGTAATGACACATATCAGACACAACACCATAAGAAGATGTTTGGGTTTGGTGAGAAGAGATTGACACATGGGCTAAGGGTTCAGCAGATAGGGCAGGAAGGGAGGAGACAGGTAAGGTAAGGCCACCTGGATGAGAAGGGGATGAGGGTACAGGTGACGTAGATGGATCAAATACTTGATTCTCAGTCATCCTCAGCTTCTTCCATGGTTGAGGAATGTAACACCCCGTTTTCCGTATAAGTTCTTTTATGTGTACCATGTTTGTTAGGAAGGTTTAGAGTGGGCTAAGTGGGGTTTTTAAGTTAAAAATCCCTTCCTGATGCATGAGCACGATCGTGCTCATGTGTCAGCATGCCCGTGCTTAAGGCTTCATGCGTCTCGTTGACGTTGATGCAAGCACGACCGTGCTCAGTAGTGAGACGCGCTTCATTGAAGCTAAGTTGAGAACGCCCATGCTCAATAGTAAGCATGATCGTGCTCGAGTCACAGTGGCTATAAATAGGAACAATGCGCGACGGTTTTTGTGTGCGACCCTTATTTTGGTTTCTCTACCTCCAAAACAGCAGAAACCTCCCTTCCATTTTCTCTCCCTTGAACCCTTCTCAGTTCTAGGAATCCTTGCAGTGTTTGGGAGATGAATGTGAACGTTAGTATCTTATTAGTTAATGGTCTTTCCCTCTTATGTTTCCTTTTATGTTTCATGAATTCGGAACTAATGGGTTAACCCTATTTGTGTTGACCAAGGCTTAGGATCGTTTGTCGAGCCATTCGAGGGAACCGACTTAGGAGCATCGTTAGTTTGACGGGAATTCTTCATACCAGGTATGGGGAGAAGGAATAGTATGAGTATGTAGGCTTGGGGGTAGCGTAAGACGAAGGGTTCCTATAACCCTTTATGTGTTTGATAATATGTTGCATGCCTATGTGCTTATTTGCTATTCAATGTTAAATTGTTGATAATGGTAAATGTTGCTTCTTATGAGTATGATGACAAATCAATGCCTTGAATGAATGAATTTCCATGTTTATGAGTTTGTGATGTATTGGATGTTGACTGTTGTTATGAATGCGTTAAACATATCAATGACGTTAAGGGAGGTTATTCCCCTTGTTCATAAGAATGAATATTAGTAATGAGTGAGGATTGTACAAACGGCTTAGCCAAGAACCTTAGGGGATTGATCTTGAGTGATTAGGGATAATTAATGAAATGAAACTAAAGGACTAATTCCCCTTTAATGTGTAAGACAAAAACATTAATGCAATATCAAAGAAACTGATGAATTATGGATTAGAGGAGCCTTAGGATTGAATCTGAGAATGTCCCAAATAAGTGGCAATAGGGTCTGAGACCCTTCTTGTTGAAATAAAAGGAACCTCAAGAGGGGGGTTGAATTGAGGTTTTGCAAAACTCTTAGAAAATCTTAATTTCTTACAATAACTTTTTGCCTCACTTTTAATGATGCACCAAATATATCAAGAAAATAGAAGAGAGAATAATAAGAAACAAGAACAATATGGAATCTTGCAAGAATATGGCCACGATTCAAGAATTTAACACAACATGAACAATATGCAATATATCATCAATATCATAAAGCATATAACCAATTTCAATGTTACTAGTGAAAATTCAAGAGATAAAGGGAAGAGGAATCTCACCAACAATTTATACTAGTTCGAACACAACCCGAGTGTTATACATCTAGTCCTCAAGCATACACTTGAGTATCACCACTATACTTCAAAAATTACACAATTTTTTACAAGTATACAAATATAAAGGATTCCCCACCTTTATCCTAACTTGAGATTCCCCACTCAAGAAACTAGTCACCTAAGGATACCCCACCTTAGATACAAATTGGGATACCCCACCCAATTCTAAAAACAGAAAATACAATTCAATTAATGCTATCAAAACTATTACACTTTAAAGATGCATGACTTCTAAAAAGCATTAATGATTAACAATTAGAAAATAGAAGAAGAAGACTCAAGTAATCAATTTGACAGCATAACAACACAGAAAACATAAAAAATTTCGTTTTTTATTATTTCTGAAAAGTCCCTTTATATAGAGAGTGAAATGGAAAATTCTTTTGTTACACTAAAAGTAATCGATTACTTTTCTATAACAACCCAAAAGTAGTCGATGACTTTCAAAAGTAATCGATTACTTTTTACCAGAAAACCAAGATTGTAAAGAAACATGTGGTCATCGATTACTTTTCTGTAACAACCCAAAAATAGTCAATTACTTTCAAAAGTAATCGATTACTTTTTACCAGAAAAGCAAGATTGCAAAGAAAGCACGTGGTAATCGAATACTTTTGGAAGTAATCGATTACTTTACTAAAAAAATCATGTTTTTGCTTCAAAACTCTTTGCAAAACATATTCCACTTAATTTTAAACATTCTCTACATTTTTATGAATCATTTTGATGTTTTAAAACCTTTTTAAAATATTTTAATTAAGCCAACTACTAAAACATCTAATTTTTAAATCATGCATCAAAATCCTAAAATTATTACAAGTCTTCATAAGTTGGAAATGTGTCTTTGATGCTCATCATCAAAACTCCTTGTTGAGTAGCTTTAGAAGCACGTTTGGAAGATCAACATCTACAATCCCCCCTTTTTGATGATGACAAAACAATTCTTTAATATAACATTTCCTTCATAATTTTATAGTGCAAGGCAGGTACGGATTTTGATGTAAAATTTGTGAATGATCAGGATTGTTTTGATTTGAGGAAAGTTCTCTCCCTCAATATATTTCTCCCCCTCAATATGTGAATTTCCTGCATTAACAAAACAACCAACCAACCTTTCTCCCCCTTTGGCATTATCAAAAAGCCATAAAATAATAAAGTTTATACAAAGGAAAGGTGTCATTCACATGAATATCCAGAACATCAAATATATGCATATATACACACTATAAAGGGATATCAAATTATTTGAGACTAGGATCATCAATTATTCCAAGTTCTCTATGGATATAAAAGAAATTTTACCTAGCTAAAGGTTTCGTAAAAATATCCTCTAGTTGTCTATTAGTCTCTACAAATTCCATTACACAATCCCCTTTTTGTATGTGATCTCTATTGAAGTGGTGCCGAATTTCTATGTGTTTGGTTCTAGAATGTTGGATAGGATTTTTAGAAATATTTATTGCACTTGTATTATCACATCTAGTGGGTATGTTTGTTAGATTAATCCCATAGTCTAAAAGTTGTTGTTGCATCCAAAGAATTTGAGCGCAACAACTACTGGCGGCTATATACTCAGCCTCGGCGGTTGATATGGCTACACTAACTTGTTTTTTACTAAACCAAGAAACAAGTGAGTGACCAAAATTGTGACAAGTGCCACTTGTGCTTTTCCTATCTAATTTACATCAGGTAAAATCGGCATCAAAATATCCAATTAAAGTACAACTAGAACCTTTAGGATACCATAACCCCACATTTATTGTTCCAGCTAAATATTTTAAAATTCTATTAACTGCTGTTAAATGTGATTCCTTGGGGTTTGCTTGATAACGTGAACACATACATACACTAAACAAAATATCGGGTCTACTTGCGGTCAAATATAAAAGAGATTTGATCATACCTCGATATTTGGTTATTTCTACGGCCTTACCACCTTCATCTTTATCTAGATAGCATGATGTTCCCATTGGTGTTGTGGCATGATTTGCACTTTCCATTCGAAAGCATTTAAGCAACTCCTTGCAATTTTTTGCTTGATTGATGAATATCCCACTATGAGTTTGATTTATTTGCAATCCAAGGAAGAAGGTTAATTCCCCCATCATTGACATTTCGAATTCGCTTTGCATTAATTTGGAAAATTCTCTACTCAAGCTATCGTTAGTGGCACCAAAAATAATATCGTCAACGTATATTTGTGAAATCAAGATATCTTTGTTTTTCTTTTTAATGAAGAGTGTTGTGTCAATCTTCCCTCTATCAAAAACCCTGTTCAAGTAAAAATTTACTAAGTCTCTCATACCAAGCTCTTGGAGCTTGTTTTAAACCATAGAGAGCCTTTTTGAGTTTATAAACATGATTTGGGTTTTCAAAATTTTCAAAACCGGGGGTTGAGCAACAAACACCTCTTCATTAATCAAGCCATTTAATAAAGCATTTTTAACATCCATTTGAAATAATTGAAAGTCCATGAAACCTGCAAATGAAAGTAAAAGACGAATAGCTTCCAACCTAGCAACCGGGGCATAGGTTTCCTCAAGTTTATTGCGAAAGACCCATTTAGTTCCTATTATTTGTTTATCATTGGGCCTTGGGACTAATTAATCCCAAACTTGATTTCTAGTGAATTGGTTTAATTCTTCATTCATAGCTATTAGCCAATGCTCATCTAGTATGGCATCGTCTATGGATTTTGGCTCACATTGAGAAACAAAAGACATACAATTACATAATTCCCTTAAAGACGACCTTGTAGACACTCCCTTTGATATATATCCAATTATATTATCAATTGGATGGGCTTTGGCCAATCTCCATTCTTTGGGAAGTCCTTGATTTGTTTCTTCAATTGTTGATTCTTGGTTTGGTACTTCATCATCATCCGACTGTTTCCCTCCATAAGGATTATGAGGAATATTTACAAAATCATCAATAATACCTTTCCCATCATTTTGGACGTTAGTCTCATCAAAGGTAACATGAATAGACTCTTCAATAATCATAGTTCTTTTATTAAAGACTCTAAATGATTTACTTGATAATGCATAGCCTAAGAAAAATCCTTCATCCGCCTTTGGCATCAAACTTGCCAAGATTGTCTTTACCATTATTCAAAATAAATCATTTGCATCCAAAAACATGTAAGTGAGCTATGTTGGGTTTTCTTCCTTTAAATAACTCATAGGGAGTCTTTTTAATTATTTGTCTAATTAGAACCATATTAGTTATATAGCAAGCGGTGTTAACCGCATCGGCCCAAAAATACTTTGGTAAATTTGATTCATTTAACATGGTTCTTGCTAATTCTTCTAGTGACCTATTTTTACTCTCAACAACACCATTTTGTTGAGGGGTCCCAGGGGCCGAAAAATTATGAGTAATACCATGCTTATCACAAATTTTTTTCAAAATCATGATTTTCAAACTCACCTCCATGGTCACTTCTAATACATGAAATTTTTAGATCCTTTTCATTTTGAATTTGTTTAGCTAATTTTCTAAAGGCATGAAAAGCATTATTTTTATGTGCAAGAAAAAGAGTCCATGTAAACCTTGAAAAATCATCAACAAACACTAGTGCATAATAATTTCCACGTAAACTCATTGTTCTAGATGGTCCAAATAAGAACATATACAATAGTTGTTGTGGTCTATTGGTAGAGACTATATTCTTGGATTTAAAGCTAGTTTTAACTTGCTTACCCTTTTGGCAAGCATCACATAAGCCTTCTTTTTGAAACTTGATTTTAGGGAGACCTATCACTAAGTCTTTAGAAATTAGTTTGTTTAGATGTTCCATGTGAATGTGTGCTACCCTGCTATGCCATTAACCAAGCCTCATCATTTTTACTCAACAATCATTGAATATTATTATTGATGTCACCTAGGTCTAACATATAAATGTTGTTGATTCTTTTTCCAACAAATTTAATTTGTTTATGATGCAAACATTCAATCATGCATCATTTACTATCAAACACAGCACTATAACCCTTATCACAAAGTTGGCTTATGCTAAGTAAATTATGCTTTAAACCATCTACTAAAAGAACATGTTCAATGGTAGTAGACTCATTTCCTATTTTATCAATACCAAGAATTTTACCTCTATTGTTATCACCATAGGTTACGTGACCACTTTGCTTTGGGGAGAGATGAATGAACTTTGAGATGTCTCCCGTCATATGCTTGGAGCACCCACTATCAAGATACCATTCTTTTCCTTGGGTCTTCAAGCAATCCTACAAAAGAAGTTTAGTTTTTAGGTACCCAATATTGTTTGGGTCCTTGAATATTAGTTTTGGGAACCATATTTTTAGCAACTTGGCTTTCACAATACCAATTATTTTAATATAGCATCTAGGAGAAATACGACCATGTTTACAACAATAATGACATATTACTTTATTTCTTGCATTTTCATAGATGGAACAAATATTGTTGATTGTATTTCTTTCTTAGCATAGGAATTATAGCCTAGACCGGTTTTTACAAAAGGTGATTGTTGATTACCAAGCAAGGTATTTAAATTTCTTTTTCCATTAGTAAACCTAGAAATAGTGTTTCTTAGGTCCTTATTCTCATTTTCAAGATGCATACATTGATCACATTTTGAGGAACTAGGTTTATCATTTCTAGGACTAGCATGCATCAAGGTCGTAGAATTAATTCCTAATTTCAAGTCATTTATCTCCTTAGCTAGTTTCATTTTATCTTTTTCATGCATAGAGATTATTGACTTTTGTATAGTTACCTTTCTAGCAAGTTCTATAGATTCCTCATGCAATTCTTCAAAGATTAATTGCAATTCATCATAATTGAAAGATAATGCATATTCATCATCACTTACCTCTTGGTTATCCTTTTGACTTGTCATCAAGCAAAGATTGGAGACTTCATCTTCCTTGCTCTCATCACTTGATGAACTAAGATCGTTGTCCTCCCATGCTATATATGCCCTTCTCCCCTTCTTTTCCTTCTTAGGCCTTTTGTCACCTTTATCTTTCTTTTGGAGAGTAGGACATTCAAATTTGATGTGCCCGGGCTTTCCACATTCATAGCAAAGAAGTGCTGATGAAGGTGCATCTTTCTTGGTAGGTTTCTTGGAATTGTTGTACCTTTTTCTAATTTCCTTTGTTTTTGAGGAACTTGCCAAATCTCCTTACTAGTAGGTTGATTTCCTCATTCTCTTGGTCTTCATCATTGGTGTCAATGCTTTCTTTGTCACTTTCATCTCTCTTGGAGGAAGAAGACATAAGTGATATTCCTTTGCTCTTTTTATCCACTTCTTCATTCTCCTTGAGCCTTGTTAGTTCCAATTCGTGCTCCTTGAGTTTTCCAAACAATGTTGCTAATGACATGGTTGAGAGGTCTCTTGACTCCATGATGGCCGTTACCTTTGGTTGCCATTCTCTACTAAGACACCTAAGTACCTTAGTCACAAGATCTTCATTAGCAAAAGTTTTCTCAAAAGAAATCAATTGATTAACAATAAGTTGAAAACGATTTTGTACATCATTTATGGATTCATCATGTTTCATTCTAAACAACTCATATTGATGCATCAAGGTATCTTTGATCTTTTAACCTCACTAGTTCCTTCATGGGTCACTGGTAAAGTGTCCCAAATCTCTTTTGCATTCTTACAATTTGAGATTCGAAAGAACTCATCAATTGATAAAGAGGTGGTGAGGATACTCTTAGCTTCAAAGTCTAGTTGGACTTTTTTCTTTTCTTCTCTTGTCCATAGATTTTTGGGTTTGGGTTTGTCTTTATCTTCACTTGCAACACCGAGTTTGGGAATAAATGTACCATTTTCAATAATTTCCGACAAATCTATGTCAATGCCTTCAATGGAAATTTTAATTCTAGCTTTCCAATAAGGATAGTGTTCACCATCAAAGATTGGAGGAGATGTAGTAGAAATTTGTTTATGTTTCCTACTTGATTCAAGTGCCATTTTCAAAAATAATCTTCAAAGCTATTAAGCCTTATTCAAGACCCTAGCTTTAGATACCGATTGTTGAAACAAAAGTCACCTCAAGAGGGGGGTGAATTGAGGTTTTGTAAAACTCTTAGAAAATCTTAATTTCTTACAAAAACTTTTTGCCTATCTTTTAATGTTGCACCAAATATATCAAGAAAAGAGAAGAGAGAATAATTGTTTGAACCAAAGTGGTTTTGGATTTAATAATCTCTAAGTTTTGATGCTAACAAAAGGATTAAATTTTCTTGGCAAAGTGTTAGTTGATATCTAACAAGTGAGTTCAGTTTATGCAGGAATATTCAAAATAATATAAGGTAT